>CM062806.1:645877666-646163200 GCA_031772625.1 Pinus tabuliformis | reverse complement strand
CTATCCTAGTATGAACAATGCTGAAGTGTATGGTTATTAGCTCCTAAGATCAAACATCTAAATAATATCCACAAAATGAAAATGTTTAAATGTCTCGTTACAATATACCTCGGTAACATACCCGTCATACCTCAATCTAGCTATTTCCTTTAAAGAAGGTCATACATACTTATATTTTGAATATATTATTTAGATATGGATTAAACCTATAATAACATGGAGGGTTGTTCTGGTTCCAAATCAGTTTGTCCTTTAGCCGGAAAATTTACCATAGACATGTCATGATTACGATCTAGAAGAAATACAGTTTAGCAGATAATGTAGCATAAAGGCAATACAGGGTAATTGGCATTTGCATTCAGTAAACTTGAATGCATTTGGGGCAGTGTAAAGATTATAAGAGGTTAGTTTAATAGTATGTAAATAAAATGATCTATACTATCCTTTCCTACATTAGTGCACCATCTCATTTCTAGATGTTTAAGAGCCACCTACAGGCATTATGTAACGGGACTACCAAAATCAAAACTTTGTAAGATCATGGCAATGTTAGAGTTACTTTAGAGATGACCTAGCAATGCATTATATTGAAACTACTCTGTAGCTAAACACAAATCGTTGTATGTAAGTACGTTTATGTATATCTAATTTTTGTTTATAAGCTCACGAGATTGTACTGGAAGATCATAAAGTTATGTTTTTGGAAAAATACTAGTTTACTGAGTTTAATACCGGTGTTTGCAAAAATTCAAGATGCTGGAGCAATTAATCTATGAAAATGGTTGACCTCTTTCCAAATCTTTGTATTATTTTTAAACTAATAACGCTGCCTTTTCTCGATTCCTTATTAAAGGAATTGATGCAATAGCAAGGTTTCGATGACTTCATTGTGGTGACACAAGTGCCTATGGTATAAATTACCATTTGTTTTCATATTTATTGCAACAGGCAAAATGGAGATGAGATTAAGGAGTGTAGAGAACCTATGGTTCAGAGACCTGGAGATACTCAAATGGGTCCCGCACATGCCATCTTAACATATTTATACCCAAAACCCAAGAGCCAGAGAAGAAGCCATGAATCGTGATATAAACGTAAATTATGAGAGAAACCCTGGTTTCAAAGGATTTAATAATCGCACAACACCATGCTGTAAATTAAATGTTCTGTGTGACTGCAGTCTGTAGTATGCTCAGAAAATATGAAAAGTTTCACCAAGGACCGTTATAAAGAAAGTTAATAGTGAGAAGTGGCAAATTCTAAGATGTGAGTAACTTTCAGCTGGGCACTAAGATGTTCAAAATACAAATTGGGAACAAGTAGATCTAAACATACAAGCAATTTGGTCACAACAAAATTGCTCATTAATAACTCACAGAGAATAAAAACAAATATAAAAAAAAACACACATATTTTTAGTAGAAACACTTACTGATAATGAATGATATGCGATCCAGTGTTATTGTATGTCTCCATAATCAGCTGTGCTGAGTTTAAAATGGCATGGCTCTAAAAACGTTGTTCTTATTATATAACTGAAACATATCCACATTTCTTCTCGGTTTTTTTGAAATAATACTTCTTCTATTCACCTAAATATATTTACATCAACAAAGTAAAAACAAAGGCGAAAAGATACATACAATGGCACTCTGTGTAATAAAAGAATTCCAAGCTATACTTGAACCCGCGACTAAATCTGACAGTTAGAAACATAATATTTTTCTCCACGACAGAATTTATCCGCTTAAATCGCGAATTATCTTAGCAATACAAGTCAATCAAAGAATTTAGGATTTTTCGGCACGACTTTCTTTCTGAATACGGCATTTCAGGCTTTAACTTATCAATTGTTGGGAATGTGTTGCTTGTTACACACCCGGAAGCCATGTCAGAATAGAACGATCCGTCCCCTATGCGCCTGTAGGTCAGTGGATAGAGCGTCTGTTTCCTAAGCAGAAAGTCGTAGAAATTATAAAGGTCACCGCAGTTCAGGTGTTCGATCAACAGCGGCAATCGAAATACCATAGGCGTCTGAGCTGGATAACACGCGCTAGCCAGACTGTCCGAGCAGTTCGGATGCAAACAGAATAATTCACATACCGCATGTGACTCCAGAAAGTTGGTTAGCGGTTGTTGCGGAATCGCTCGAAAACTGATGGGTATTTATCCAGAATATCGGGGAAAATTATTTAGATTCTGCTGAAGCACAGATTCTGTCTTCACTGAAAGCATGCAGATCCAGGATTCTGTTTATTGATCTGCGTCGGTCTTTAAAATTTTATTATCAGGAATATCGGGGAAAATTAATAAAATATCAAAATTTATCGAGAAACAACCAGAAAATACAATGAAAATAGGAGTCAAAACTAGGCTCCGTGAACAACGCGTCTCTGGACATAACGTCTGAAACGCTAATCAATGCTTCCAGGTTCGAATCTCGCGAAGTAAGATTCCGTCTATTGATTAATTGAACCCATAGAAGGCCACGCGCGATTCCTCATTCGAATTTCGTGGGAATTGAATGGTTAGATTGTTTGCAGTCAAAACAGGAAAGGGTTTATACAATTTAACCCAAATGCAAGCAAAATAAATGGTTAACTATTAATATTGGTAGAAATTGGAACCGAATCGGTAAATCGGTAAATGGGTAAGGCAACAACACAGCCCTGTTACGATAAAGGGAAGCTTACACAGACCACAATGCAGGCCCTATCAGGTCGAAAGGGTTTGAACCAACGCTCTGATACCATGTGTAGTGACAAAACACAATAACTAAAATCTGAAATACAGAAAGCCTGAAGAATTAATTTGTACTTACCTTAACTACTGCTGGTTCTGTTACTGAACTGGTGATTCTGCTGCTAGTGATGCCGTGGCTATTTTGATCCAATCTCCGGGAAACCAATTCCTCCCAGCCAGACTGAGCAGATGGCTGCTCAATCCAGTAAGCTACTCGCAGAAGCTTACTGCCCCCATGCCCAGAACCTTAGGCCGGCTAATGCTCTTCCACTGGTAATTCTTAGTCCTCTGGTCTGAACTCCTAATTTCAGCTCCTGCCCTCCATCTCCGTTTTCCTCCCCCCTGATCGGTTCAGATTAGTGATTTATAATGGCAGGCTTGGCGGTGGCCACCCTCCTGCTTACGGCCACCGCTCTTCTCCCTCTTGACACACCTCCGCATGCAATTAACTCTCAGATATTTCCCGGCAAGGTGTGCTCTGTTATAAATTCTTAGCAGGTTGGACACGCCCCTTTAATGAACTTTGGTATATATATATTCTTTAGCACAGTTTAGATTTACGTTATAAAGTTCATTTATGTTTTTATAACATTTCATTATATATGTTATAAAGTTCAATGATATATTTTATAACATTTCATTATATATGTTATAAAGTTCAACGATATATTTTATAAATTTATATTATATATGTTATAAAGTTCAATGATATATTTTATAACATTTCATTATATATGTTATAAAGTTCAATGATATATTTTATAACATTTCATTATATATGTTATAAAGTTCAACTATATATTTTATAAATTTATGTTATATATGTTATAAAGTTCAATGATATATTTTATAAATTTATATTATAAAGTCTAATTATATATTTTATAAAATCTAATATATATATATATATATATATATATATATATATATATATATATATATATTATAAAGTTTAAAATTTTATTAATGGATCAATTTAGATGGGTCGTTACATGAGGCCGGAACCACTCTCAAACATCCTGAGTCATTTCATGGTAATGTTAAAAATTTAAGTAAAAGGATGAAAATGAAAATTATGGAGAATGTCACTTTTACTTTAAGAATTTAACATTACCATGAACAGGACATGTTTCCCAAAATCGCGACACGCTTTTGAAAATCGTGACACGACCTCAGATTCGACGTGTCGGAAAAGGACACGACATGTCATATGATTTGGACATGAATCCAGACCGAATCGTGTCGGATTCGCTGGATTCGGGATTCGTAGAGGGTTTAGGACGAATCCGGTGACTTAGCAAAAACGTGAGCATTCATAATTTACTACAAAGAGCCAGCGTGAGCAAACCAGCGTGGATTGCTAAAAGCATGCACGTGAGTTAGTTTAAATGGTCAAAGGATGTGTTTTTTTTTTTAAGCATGATGTATGCTTTAAAAGTAGATTTATTCACATTTTTAAAGTTCACGTAAAATTCACCTTTTTTTAATGGGAGTTTTAAAAGAAAAGAGAGTAATGTTAATGGAGGGATAAGGTGGATAATAAAGTTTTTTTGTAATGGAGAAATAAGGTGGATCATAAAGTTTATTTGTAAGCGAGAAATAAGGAATATTGTATTTTGGAGAGGTCTGATGATTTTTTAATTTTGGGAATTTATTGTTTCTGGAGTAATAAGGTGATTTGTAAATTTTTAGAGTAATAAGGGGATTTCAATTGTTATTTTTTGAAGGGATAAGTGTAACTCAAAGTAATTTTAGTTTGAGGGGAGTAACTTTTTTTTTACCAAGCCCTACAAGAGCATAGTTGTAAAAATCAAATTTTGAAAGTTACCTTGTAATTTTTTAAGAAATTAACTAGAGCCAAGTGCAAAGCTCAGTCATTTTTCTCCTGTTTCAATGACTATATGAGGGTCAAGGCCAAGCCCCGATAGATCGTGTTTTTGCGTGGTGTGTTGCATGTTGTGTTGCCCATCTTGACATTTTTGTTCTGATTCTTGGTGCAAAGCTTCAACACTACAATGTCAAAGTTAATTAATTTGTTCTCTAATTCCGACAAACTTGAAGGTACAAAATCCTATAAAACATGGCACCGCCTCATCGAAAGCACTCTCATTTACAATGAATTATGGCAGGGTATATGTGATGGTGACATTAAGCCAAATAAACCCACAGATGCAGCTGCACTAGCAAAATGGGAAGTTAATAATGTCAAAGCCTTAGCTCTTATTAAATCTTCTGTCAATGATGAAATGTATGTCCATATAGAAAATACTACAGATGCATGGTCTGCTTTGAAAACTTTTAAAGACCTCTTTGATACTCAAAGAAATTTGATCTACAATTAAAATTGTTGCAACAAAAATTGACTGAAAAAGCTGATGTTCTTGAATATATCTCAAGACTTAAGAATATTAGGCAGGAAATCATTAATGTTGGTTTTCCAGCAATAGATGATAGCTTTATGGTCACAATTGTAATTGCTCGACTTCCTTCTTCCTACACGCATATTTTGGAGACTCTACAATAAACTGGGAAATTAAAGAAACTAAAGTTTGATGAGCTCTGTGAAATGTTGACCCAACATGATAAAACCTTTGGGAAGAAGAAAGTTGGTGAAGATGTCTTTTTCACAGAGGCCAGCACTAGTAAATCATCAGCTGGCAGTTCTCAAGGCAGAGGCAGAGGGAATTTCAATCAGAATCAAACAGCACATAATGTACAAAGCCGAGGTCGAAGCCAAAGCAGAGGATACAACTTTAATAGAGGCAACAGTTCAGGAAGGAATAAGTTTCAAGGTAGAGGAAACAACCAAGGAAGAGGCTACTTTCAAGGACAAGG
This sequence comes from Pinus tabuliformis, assembly GCA_031772625.1. Lineage (NCBI taxonomy): Eukaryota > Viridiplantae > Streptophyta > Pinopsida > Pinales > Pinaceae > Pinus > Pinus tabuliformis. The sequence goes on along the minus strand of CM062806.1, from coordinate 646,157,623 downwards.
AAATAATAATCAAGGTAGAGGACAATCTCAAAATAGAAGTCAAAGCAGAGGTAGAGGACAATCTTCAGGAAGAGGAAGAGACTTAAGTCAAATTGTGTGTCGAGGGTGTAACAAAGTTGGCCATTATGCTGAAGATTGTCGAACTTCTCTTAATAAATTCCCCAAGTTTCAGCAGCACTCAGTGAGATTTGCAAATGATCAAGATGATGATAACTCAGAATATGTTTTTACTTCCTCGCCAGCATCACAATTTTCATCTCATCTTAGAAGTGATTATGAAGATGCCTAGATCTTGGATTCATGGGCAACTCAGCACATGACTTTTCGACGTGATTTTTTTTGGAATTTTCAAGATTACCAACTTAATTCCATTTTTCTTGCAGACGATACAAAACATACTCCTTATGGAAAAGGAGCAGTTAAAGTTTTTCTCCCTGGCATTGGAGAGAAAATGATTTCCAATGTATGGTATGTACCAACTTTTAAGAAAAAATTGCTCTCTTTAGTCACGATTCGATGAGCAAGACATCAGGTAATTATGGAAGATGGCTTAGTCAAGGTTAATTCAGTCAAATAGAGCTTGAAAACTGTCATGACAGGTTATGAAGATGGAAAACTGTTAAGGATGAAAGGGACAGTTATTCCAAGGCATTCTGATTTTGCAGGGGCAGTGACTACAGGTATTTCACCTGTAAGACTATGGCATGTAAGATATGGACATTTAAATTTTGAGAGTCTTTCTCAATTGCAGAAACAAGGGATGGTTAAGGGACTACCAACTTTCAAAAAGGAAAATGCAAAATGTGAAGCTTGCATTTATGGCAAACAAAGTCGAGAAAGTTTTCCAACAAGTTCATGGCGTGCAAACAGGCGGCTACAACTAGTTCACAGTGATGTTTTTGGACCACTACAAACTTCCTTTGGTGGTTGCAAATATTTCTTACTATTCATTGATGATTTTAGCAGAATGACTTGGGTTTACTTCTTGAAGAACAAGTCAAAGCATTTGAGAAGTTTAAAATTTTTCGCCAACTTGTTGAAAATGAAGTCAAAGAAAAGATAGGTACTCTCAAGACAGATAATGGGGGAGACTTCACTTCAAATGAATTCAAAACTTATTGCAGTGAAAATGGCATAAGACGACATCTTACGAATGTTTACACTCCACAGCAAAATGGAGTAGTCGAAAGAATGAATCGCACCTTGTTATGGCGAGATCCATGTTAACTTTCAAGAGGTTAAGTCCAACATATTGGGCAGAAGCAATACATACAATTGTCTACTTAAGAAACAGATCTCCCAATGCTTCTTTGGATGGAATCACACCTTATGAAGCTTGGTTTGGTTTCAAATCTCGAGTTAAACATCTTCGAGTTTTTGGATCAGTGCGTTATGCCTTAGTTCCGAAAGAAAAATGAACTAAGCTTGACTCAAGAAGTTTAAAATGCACAATGATTGGCTATTCTGATGAGAAGAAAGGGATGTAAAATTTTCCATTGGCTATTTTGACCAATGGAAAATTTATTGTGAGCAGGGATGTAATCTTTGATGAAACAGAAAGTAAGAGTGCTGAAGAAATCGAAAGTCTTCTTCAAAAGTTAGAAACTAAGGGCAGTAAAAGAAAAGGAAAAATGCAAAGTCAACCAACTTCACCAAATTGGTATGAACTTGATTTTCCTTCCTCTGAAGATGAGTCATCCAGTCCATCTACTTCAACAACATCATCTGGGTCTTCTAGCAGTTCATCCGCATCTCCAAGCAGCAACAGTTCTTCTGACAATGATTCTCCAGACTCTTCACCTGAACGAAGAACATCAGTTTATATTAATCCTCTTTACAATGATGGAGACTTTTCAGAATCTCAAACAACTGAGCATCAACTACCAAAATGGGCAGTTCAACTTTTGAAAGATGTAAACCCTAATGAGCAGAATAAAACAAGCACCAGAAGGTCACATAGAAGTGAAGGCAATTTTGCCTTGATAGCAAATGATTTTACTGAACCTTCCACATACAAAGAAGCAGTAAAACATAAAGAATGGAAACAGGCTATGGTTGAAGAATATCAAGCTGTAATTGATAACAACACTTGGAAACTTGTTGATTGTCCACAAAACGTTAAACCCATAGGATGCAAATGGGTTTACAGAATTAAGTATAATCAAAAGGGAGAACTTGAAAAGTATAAAGCACGACTTGTCGCAAAAGGTTTTGCGCAGCACGAAGGCATTGATTATGAAGACACTTTTGCTCCTACAGCTAAATGGAACACCATCCGATTGACACTTGCATTGGCCGCTCAGAAAGGATGGAAAGTTCATCAAATGGATGTGAAAAGTGTTTTTCTCAACAGGGATTTACAGGAGGAAATGTATATGACACAACCGTCAGGTTTTGAAATTGAAGGACAAGAACATAAAGTCTGCAAATTGATCAAGGCTTTATATGGATTAAAACAAGCTCCCCGAGCTTGGTATGCAAAGATGTATGAATACCTTAAGAAAGTTGGTTTTCAACGAAGTGAATCTGATGATACTTTGTATGTGCGACAACAAGGAAAATATCTGGTAATTCTTGTTATGTATGTAGATAATTTGATCATTACTGGCAACCATGATGATCATATTGTCCAAGTGAAAAAGGAGTTACATGCAGGTTTTAAGATCACAGATTTGGGATTACTTCACTACTATCTTGGAGTTGAAGTCTTCCAACGTCCACATCATATTTTCATTTCTCAGAGTAAGTATGCAGCGGAGGTTCTTCAACGATTTAGCATGCAGGATTGCAAGCCCATTCTTACCCCCATGGAGCAAAACTTGAAACTTTCAAACTTTGAAGGGGGGGAAAGGTGGACAGTACTACTTACAAACAATTGATTGGCAGCTTGATTTATTTGACAAATACTCGCCCTGATCTATCTTATGCAGTCAGTATTCTTTCACATTTTATGCAGGAACCACGAGACAGCCACTGGAATGTAGCCAAAAGAGTTTCAGGTATTGAAATTTTCTTGGCAACTTAGGCAAGTGATCTTCAAGGCCTAAGGCCTAAGGGTTTGATCTCTAAACCATCTTTTTCCTCACTGTTTGCTACAACAGTCATATACCTTTCTAATAATGGTGAAAAACGCATCTAAGTGGTTTGAAATTAACTAAAAGAATTGTTAAATACATTAATAAGTCATTTATGTTTGATGTGTATCAAAAATTTGGCCTAGATCAAAATTTTGGGTCATTGTTATCTCTGAATAATTTTGTTTCTGAAGTCTGAAATATAACAGTGGAAAATTTTCATGTGGGTTAGCCTAAAATTAGTTCCTAAGTTGTCTAATACATTAAGGAATTAATTTTTTGAGTTGGGCATTCAACATTAGGCTTATTTCATGTTTTAATTGTTGGCTGTAATAAGTGTATCAAATCTGATATAATTCTGGGAATCACATCATAACAAGCTGAAAAAAAATTTATAATTCATGTGGGCATGTTTGGAAAAATTTCAGTAAATTTTTTGCATAAAGATATCATTGATAACTCACAGTTTTCATTGTCATATTGTTGTTGTCATAAAGTTTTTCTTACTGCTGTCCTAAAAACTGATTTCTGAAAATTAAGTACTCTGTCATGGAATTGCAATAAAATGCATATCTTTTGTTTCATAAACTGAGTATTTTTCAAGCATCTGATATTAATTTGTGAAGACGTTTTTGTTCTCTTTGAGCTATAATTGCATTTGAAAGAATCTAGAATATTTGAAGTAAGCTTGTGGTCTAATTATGATATTGCTAAGAAGTTTATCTTTCAATCTTTGTCTAGTGAAGTGAACATTCATTTTGACAATTAAGGGCTTTGATATATAACTTTGAATCAGATCGTAGCATAAACACTTTTCATCCCTGAATCTAACTTCATCTCATCTTCTAATCATCTCGTAAGTTTGCATATTAAGTTAGTTTTGCATAACTAAAATTTACTTTCAAGCATAAGCTTGGTCGATAGAGAAATAGGTATCCATCCATCTTTACTTAAGAAGTCTGTGTTTAATTGTACTTGAAACGGTGACCTTGCAGTCATCAGAGCCACAACTCTCTGCAGCGCCGGAAACAGGGTATGTTAGATTTTTAGGAGATGAATCGTTAATCACACCTTAGTGTGCTTCACCTTATCTTCTTTTTGCCAGTTACTACGAAAATAGGCTCAATATAGAAAGGATCGAAGGGTTAAAACTTAGATAGGCATTTAACTAAAATTAACCAAGATTCTTGCATCTCATATTAGCTTTAGGATCTGCACTTCATATAAGATAGTCATTCATCCAAGCCGCAATTGCAAATCAATTACTTGGTCCTAAATTTCCTTGCAAGATAGTTGACTCCATAAGGCAATGGCATAAATTGCTTAAAATCTAATCAAATCCTATAAATCTTGCTAAATCTAAATCAAGTACTTGGTCGCTTCACTGTGTCTCCCAAACTGACCAGTTTCCAACTACTTCTCCTTCATTCCATTTTTGTAGGGTCTACCCCCCTTAGCCTGTTGTAGGGAGACAGCTTAAACGGAGAGATTGGGGATCAGGGTGACAACCCCCGATCTGAGTCGTTGTTGTGGTGCCTAGAAATTCTGTGCGACAACACAGAGCACAACAGAAAGCGTTGGGCAGCAGACACCGGGACACAGAGTCACACAGCGACAATCAAACAAAGCACAGGGGGCGGTCCCCACGGGGCACGTCGACCCAGTGACATGACCCCAGCGGGTTTATTATTGTGCACAAAATAAAATCACTAGGATGGAGAGGGCTACAGGTTCAGTCTTGAACCTTGGTCATTTCGCGTAGAAATTGACCAGGGGTGCGATGAAAAGGGAATGTTCCAAGCTTAGAGCCTGGACCCACCCCTTGGGTCATTTCGCGTAAAAATGAACCCAAGGCACAAAGAAAAGAGTCGCAAAGGCTCTTGGGAGATCCGGCTAAGCGCCTGGACCTATCCCTTAGCTTGTTTTGTGTAGAAACAGGACTAGGGGCGCGACAAAAATGAAAAGAGCCGAAAATAGAAAGCTTCGGCCTTTGGGCTTGTGGTTGGTCGTTTGACATAGAAACATGACCAACGACGCAAAGTTGTTAACAAAGAAATATTGGCCCGCATTGGGCTAAAATGGCTTAGCACCGAAGACCTAAGCGGGTGGTCGCAGAGACCCCACCCTATCTTATGGTGAATAACAGGAAAGGTGCCAACAAAAGGGGCCTAAAGGCCAAATTCGGCAGAATTGGAAGAAAAAGGCATGAGGAAGCAAAATTTGATAGCATGACCAATTTGGTGGCAACGGCATGATTAGAAGCACATGCAAAAAAGAACAATTAGCAACAATATTCAACAAAGCCTTTGGGATTTATCATGAATAGTCGGAAGCTTGTTTTTCACGAGACTACCTGTTTAGGTGGCAGAATTGGCAAAAGAACAGGTAATCAGCAGAGAAAAAGGACTTAAGCCCAAATTTGGCGGAACAGTCAATTTGGCAATAAATTTGGTAGTTAAGCCAAATTTAATTGCAGTTAAAAATAGCAAAAGCCCAACTAAATCCGGTAGCAAAGCCACAATTAAGGAAAACAACAGTTTAACTCAAAAATTGAGCCCGGAACTGCAGATCAGAGATTGAAAATCGGTGAACAGAGTTAGAGGACTGAAATTGACATGACAAAGGCAAAAATATTAACTCATGCAATAGATTTGACAATAAGATAACTAAAGATCAATTCAAAAATAATAATGTAGAATTCTTTAAAGGCATAATCCAAACCGTAGAGAGTTGGAAGTGAGAGGGCTACTGTTGGAGTGTGCAGCAGAATTGTGAGAGTAGCAGAATGTCATTGAGATGTTGCATGTAAGAGAAGAATGTGCGGATTAGAGGTTGTATGATGTTGGTATGCATTATTGGTGATTGATGTTGATGCTGATGGTGAGCAGAGCATAGTGTTTTAAATCAGTAGTTATAAATTGTTAAAGGTGACCTTATTGGTGTTTTGCATTGGTAATCAAAGATTGTTGAAGGTGTTTGCATCAATAATGTGAAATTGTTGAAGGTGTTTGTATCGTGGCTTTGGTGAGCAGTAGCAGTGAGCAAGATTTATTTCATTGTGACATAAGTGGCCTATTGATTTGAGTTTGAAAATGGATGAAAAGATGGATCAACAGGACCAGCAAGTGGTAGCTTGCAGATAAAGGGTTGAAGCTCCTTCTACTGGGTGCTAGTTAATATTTGGGGGCAAGAGTTCCTTTCAGCAGAGACTGATAAACAAGCAGTGGAAAGAGTCCCTTCTAGTGAGTACTAGTAAACGAGCAGGGGCAATAATCCCTTTCAACGGTAGTTGATAAACAAGCAGGGATAGGAGTTCCTTTCAATAGAAATTGATAAACCTACAGGTGGTAGATTGTGCGGCAATGATGTAATCAAGTTGAAGCTTGTCATAAAAAGAAGAATTGGTGTCTTGTGTATATGTTGCTCATGTGCATGTGATTATATGTTTTACGTGATTGTGTTGTTGACCCATGAAAAAATTGCTAAAGTGATTGAAGAGTTAATTTGGCCACACTACTGATTCACACCCCCCCCAATAATGTCCTGGTTTCCATTGTTTCTAACACGAAGTGCTCCTTTGGTCAAAAAGTTCAGACCATATTGCTAAGGGTTACTTGGCTAGTGAGTAGATTGATTGCCCCATAGCATTGGGCAAGTGTTTTATCATTCAAGTATCATGTGACAACATGAGGGAACGTTAAATTGGCCCAGGGTTTCACATTGGTCAGGGATACTAATATGGTTCCATGTGACAACTTGGATAGTTTGTGAACCATGACTAGTCTTGTGTTTACTCCAATTAGGGGGTACCTGACCACATTGCCAAAGGGTATTTGGTTAGTGGGTGACTAGATCCTTTTTAAAGGATATTTCGCTATTGGGTAACTAGATGCTTTGCATGATGTTGATGCAGAATGCTTTCCATGTAGTTCTGGAATAGAAGATGAAGTGGATGGATACATTAAAATAGAGGACTCATTCAATCTTTGTTGGGATGGAGAAAATTTTCAGCAAAATGGACATCTAAGGAAGTCAAGGTGAATACCTCCCTAGCTAAGAGGGAGTGTTGATTTTTGGATAACAACGAGAGGTATTCCCCAGCTACAAGTCAGCTAAATTAAAAAAGGAGGGAAATTAAATTTAATTGGCCAGGTCAACCCCAAAAGTTTAAGTCGACCCAGCAAGGAGACATGCACCTTGGGCACCACAAGACCACTATAAATACAAACTCAGCCTCCACCATTTGGACACACAATTCGATCATCAACACAAATCTCATCTTTTGTTCACATGTGCGAGGAAGAAGAGGAAAATTTTTGTGATTTGACAAGCAATAGAAATTGCTCATTGAACATCTTTGACCTATTGTTTTGATTGAGATTTCGACCTTGTTTGACTGCAATTTTGGGCCCCTTGACCACAGTTGACTACAAGTTACTTGACCGCAGGTCTGAACTAGCCTTAGGCCAAATTTCATCCCCTTTGACCTGCGTTGAATTCTCTGTCTTAACCGCAGTTTGATCAAGCTCTGTCTGGGCAGTTTGACCGAGTTTTTGGGCATCTCCAAAAGGCCAAATTTCATCCTATTTGACTAGGTGTGACCAACGCTTTATTTTGGTCGGGGTTAACCAAGTTTGAATTGTGAATATCATATTGTACTTTTGTTGAATTGAACAATTTCTTCTAAGAAAAGGTTGTTGGGTTTTTCCCAAGGTTGGGTTTTCCCCAGGTAAATTTGTGTCTCTTTTGTGCTCGGTTGTCTCTTTATGATCCTATTGTATTATTGCATTACCGTTGAGATTTTCTATCCATAATTGCTTAATGATATATGTGACATAAGTTAACTTGTTTAAGAAATCATTGGAAAGTAATTCTCAAATTAGAAGATCAATTTATCTTAAGAAAAATCAACAATATCCAACTAGCACATTGTTAATTTTAGTTAACAATGGTATGTTCTAAGCTTAGCACAATTTTAGCAGCCAAATGACAATTTCCAATAGCAATCACACAATCATTAATCACATTGACAGTGACTGGAGATAGAACATGAAATAAAAAAACACAGAAGACAAGCCAAGACAAGAGGACACCCAATTTGGCGGATGATAGGGAAAAAGCCCAAGATGGGGAAAACCCTTTGATCAAATCTTCTTATTATTATACCAAATGTTCAGCGAAGAAAGAGAGTACAAATTGAAAGTTGACTTGCCACAAAGTCAAAACAACCCTGTCAAATCTGTAGTCAAATTCATTCCTAACCAGAAAGTCAACTATGGTCAAAACAGTAGAAAAATGTCCCCTTTGAAGCTAGGTCAACCCAGTGAAACTCGAACTGAACAGGAGGTCAAAAGTAGCCCAAAATAGTCCCAAAGTCAGTGGTCAAACTTCTGCGCTATATTCTGCAACCAACTTGCAATTTCCTACTGCATTGAAAGTGACCAGAATACCTCAGTTTCTCTACCAAGGTGTATGCCCTGCCCAAGCAGAAATATGACCAGAAAGTCGAAGTCAAAATATGCCTGGAAAGTCAAAGTCAATGTTGGTCAAACCGCAGGAAAGTCTAAAATTTTCGGCCTTGTAATTATGTCTGAAATTCATCCTCCTTTTCCACACGTGCGAGTGAGAGAATATGCCCAATAACTGTACGAACCAATGAGAGAAGAGAGAAGAATCTGTGAGTGATGATGATGCCAAATGAGGTGAGAGCACTAAGAGGACACTTGTATTTATACAAGTCGTTGAGGGTGAAGAGACATGTCTATTGGGCTTCATGAGCCTACAAATGATGTGGCCAACCTTGACAATTTACACGAGTGGGCATAAATTCAAAAACACACTTCTCCATCAAATGAGTTGTTCAAAGTGGAATGTGGCCCTAGTTGCCAATTTTAACACACACTAAGTCGGTTTGAAGGAGGTTCTAACACCATCAATTGTTTTACTTCATGTGTTGAGGTCAACGGAATCGATACCCTTTCCTAATTTGAATTGTATGATTCATGGCTCCTCTTTCCCCTAAAAAAGACATAATAATGCAAGCAAACTTATTGTAGTGGAGATGACATAATAATATATGTGTATACATCACCCTTCTCAAAGGATTTCGTGGAGTCCAGAAATTTTAGAGATGGATTTAGGGCAAACTAGGGCTAGACAAAGGCCAAAGAGGATGACAGCAGGAAGAAAGAGGCCAAAGAAGGGTTGAAAAGGTCAATGGCTAAGGAAGAGAAGGGAAAAGGAGGCAAGAAAAGGACAAGAAGGCTTGATGCAGGGAGGAGGAGGCCCTATTAGGGTTGCGGCTAGGTCCTTAGGGGCTTAAAAGCCCACAGCAAGACCTCTAGGGATGCCGTCTAGGGAGAAAAAGGGGGTTCGAGGCCTCTAGGCCAACGACCAGCCCTAAAAAGGGCCTAAACCCCTGATGCAAAGGGCTTGAGGGAGGGTCGAGGCCCTTTGAGGCTACGGCTTGCCTCTAAGAGGTCGAAAAAGATGATGCAGGCCCTTGGAAGGGTGACACAGGGGTTGAGGAGAAAAACACTGGCCTTGGGAGGGCTAGATCCGGGCCCGGGAGGGCCAAAAAATGAAACCCTTGCTTCAGAAAATTTCTTCTCTTCCAAATATGAATTTTGCTGCAATTTTTCCAATAGTTGGCCTTGCAAAAAGATTCTAGAGACAAGATCTTACCCTCAAGGGCTTAAATCTAGCTTTACATAAGCCTCTTCTCTTGATTTCACCTGCAAGCTTATTTACTCAATTGCATTAATGATTAATTGTACTGGGAAGTGAGCAAACACATTGGATCTTATATAGGATTGCAAGTGGGTCTTCATCTTAGATTTGGTCTTCTTATACGGGATCCAAGCCCTCCATAGGGTCATAATGACACCTATAGGGTGAGCCTCGAGAGCCATGGGCCTCCACCATAACAGAGCATTGATTGCCACACCATGGACCTCATCAATACCACACATTGTTTGTTCCAGCCCCAGTCATACAGAGATGACGATGCACTTGGACCACGTTTCCCAATCGGCCACACATTGACACCTAACACTTGACAGCTGATTCAGAGCCCAGATGAGGTTTTACCTTTTCTGGAGAGACATGGGAGGGCGTATGTCATCTTCCAGCCCTCACTGAGTTCCCAACTTGTTGTGGAGCTACTTGGAGCCCATGAGACCACTGCTTGTGCCCCATAACCACTTGGGAGCACCACAGGATGTTTTTCTTGAAAATCAAGGGGCCACCCCCTTGATCATCATTTATGGTGCCCTTCCCTTCATCAAGGCACATTGAGGACTCATCTCAGCCTTCCAACGACCCTTCGCATCATTATTTTATCATTATGGCTTCAATAGGAAGGCTTATTTTACATATTTGAGCTATTTGGTGGGCTTATCACCAAAGTTATTATTATTTTGCACATTAAAGTAAATTTAGGGGCTCATTAGGCTAATTCGAACTTATAGAGGCTCATATAAATAAAGGAGAGCCTCATTTGCATTTGATCATCACACTTGGGATTTTCGACTACCTCATTAGAGGATTTTTGACCTACAATTTGTGGAATGATATTTGGATGATTAAATGTTTTCTTATGTTTGGAAGCATTTTGCTATCTTCCTTGGCGCTACTCTTTGGAAAATTGATGGGATGGATGGATATACTCTTCTTTGTCTTGTAATTGTTATATGATACTATACTTTTGTTTTAATGAATGTCTAATGGATGGAATAATTTTCTGATGGTAATTAAATGTGCCTCAATTAATGTGAATTGTTTGAAGCATTGAAAACTATTGGAAATTTTTTCCTATGTTACTCATTGGAAAAAGAATGAATAAATTGTCCAAGGGGATTAATTGCATTTTCACCCTTGAAACTTCATTAATTATGACCAACTAAGTATAAAATTCTAGATTAGTTATGAAGCTAACTCCATTAGGGCATGCGAAGCTGCTTCTAGGTCTTCTTGAAGAGCGGAGTTCACAAAACAAGATCATTTTGACTCCAATCTTCCCGATTGCTAGGGACTAGTCCTAGATCCTTGGTGATCACATTAACTCAACGAAACATTATTCTTCTCACCTTCTTCTTCCCTCTTTTCTTCGCCCCTTTAAGGATAAGGAGGCTTTCTATTTCGTCCAGACAGAATTCTTCCCTTGTGTCTCCTCTAGGCATCCATAAGTTTTGAATGAATCCAATGGTGGAATTTTGAATAAATTAATGCCCTAGCTATCACATCGAGTGGGAACCCTTGGGGCTATCCTTCAACTTAGGGATTTCTTGAAGGTTTGTACTTTAGTAACATATCATTCATAGCCTTTTCGTTTTCCTACTGTGACCTTGAATGTGTCTATATATAGTTATATATTTCAACCCTAGGTCTTGTGTAGGATCTTTTCCAAGGGGTTTTTTTGGAAAGTCTTTCTAGATTCTCCCAAAGTTCGCATATTGATTGAACATTACATTGAACGAGCCATCCTTGCCTCAATTTGAAACTTATTATAGATACATCAATCACAAGTGAGAGACACTGGGACTCCTCCCGTCAGTGAAAAACCGAGAAGAGAAGGGGACTTGGATTCTATAAAATAATTTGGGCTTAATTAACAATTTCGACCTAGTAAACTAAATTTGCCCCCATTACCAATTTTGACTTGAAGATAATGAACTCAACCCTTCAATAAACAATTTGACCCCTGCAAATAATGTTCAGCTCTGGAAGATGTATTTCGACCTCCAACTTTTGATCAACTCTCTCGTAAATGCCCTCATCAAATGATTTAATTCACTTGCAATAAGCACAATTAGAAGACCTAAAATTATCTCCTCCAAGAGCCAACTAGGGTGGCACTTGTGGTCAACCGAAATTAGTTGAAAAACGAGCGGCACTCCTGGTCGGCCGAAATTAGTTGAAGAACGGGTGACACTTGAAGTTCACTGAAACCAATTAGAGAGCTCCGCTTGAAACCTTCGTGCTAAACTCGCTTAATCAAAATGCCCGAGAAATGAGATTCTCTTCCCTTTTAAATATTTGATGGAACTCTCTCCAATCCTCTAGAAGCATCTTTTATTTTATTTTCTATTGATAAAGTCACTAAATGTATTTTTTTGATCTTCCCCAAGTGACTTTTGCCCCTTTTATTTACCAAGCACTTTTCCCCTCCTTTATTTATTAAAGTGACTTTTTATTAACTAACTAAAGTCACTTTTAACCTCAGAAAATGCTTAATTCACCACCATGGTCAGACCAGTCCCCCAAAGCTCCTTTTCATCTTCCTTCATTGTAGTTATTTTCGTCTTGATTCCAACGTGCTATTACACTAAGGTGTTTCTCAAAATAATCAGCCCAAAACAACACCTTAAGCGTAAATAATTAAAATAGGCCTGCTAATAATCTTATTTTACGAGAATCCTCATAATGTAATGGAACCAAGATCGAACTATGCAGAACTGGTCCTGATGATGAAATATCGCAAGCGATCCTCGTCGAACCCCATAAAACTCTTCCAAAAACTCCAGGCCCACCAATGGTGTAATCCTACTCCTATGACCTAGCTGACACAAGCTCTAGAAATCTCTCCTAACCACATCACAAGGTAATCCAAAAATTGGGGACATTACAGTCCTCCTTCTTGAGAAATCTATAAGGTAGTGATTAGAGTGATTTCCCTTTCTTTGCTAACTACCTTTGATGTATTTTTACTTTTTCTTACTTATTAGCTTCTTTTATTATTATGTTTATATATCATCAAACAACTAACAAAAAATAAGAAGAACAAGAACACAAAATATAGGTTGCAAGCTAGGGCCAAAACCTCTCCACTTGAGAGGAAAACCCATAAATCTCCTCTTCCTTATAGGTCTTCAACTGATGAATTACAAGACCTCTAGACCAAGTCCAACCTTTTCGAATGATGTTCTTTCCTTGTCCAAGTCAAACCCAGTCAAATCTCTTCCAATAACACGACTTTGACCCCCAACTACAGAATTTCTGCATCCACCGCAGACCTGAAATTTTCGGCCCTCTGCAGTTGTCGCTGCCATAGGTGTGAGCTTCGTTTATCCTTCTAAGGTTTCCTCAGACCTTCTCTTGGATTTCTCTTCCTTCTGGTGCTTGTGGGTCTCTTCTTGTGACCTTCGCTTGACCTTCTTTCCTTCCCTTCTTCAAGATCAAACTTGTACAAGAAAAACCCTAGATCTGTTGCAAAGAGCGTAGCCTTCCTTTGCACGTGTGAGAGAGAATAGCCCAAAACAAGTCTTCCTTTTGTCCTCTTCCTTCTTCATTGCCTTATTCTTCTTCCTCCTTCGCTTGGATGAGTGAGAGATAAATGTGCTTCAAGGAGGTCAAGTTTCCTCCTTTATATAGGCTTCTCAAGGGTGGACGTGGCTCCTCAAATTAGGCCAACTTGCCAGCTGCTAGGCCAACTTGGTCTTGAAGGGTATTTTGACACTTTTAGGGACAAAAATAATTTTCATACAAGTTACAATGCGCCTCACAGGATCTTCAACTTATGAAAATGACTCTTTTGACTTCTTGACCTAGGACAAACCCTAGAAGCACTCAATGGGTGATTGATCTATAAAATAAAAGACCTTGAGCATGAAACCCATGCTCCAAAAATAATAATAATAATTTTCTTTCATTTTACAATTTACAAGAATCAAAAGTACATTTCATATTTATGAAGACTGAACCTAGTTACACATTTTTCAACACTCCCTCTTAACTAGGGAGGTATTAATAAATGGTACATGGACATTCTCAATCTGAGGAGATCTCATTAGAAGAGATGGATTGGTAACCCATCTATTTAGCATCATATCATCCAACATTGTCACATAGCAAGGCCTTGACTAACAACTCTATCTCTCCACAAGATCAAAGAAAAATGATGGCGAGACCAATGACTTATAGACACCATCATCATTGTCTCTCTCAAGGTACATACCTCACCCGGGTGTTCACAAAGTATGACCTCCCTTGGACTATTCTTATCTTGGATAGCTAGTCCTCAAAGAATATCGGTCCACGACTACTCTTATTTAAGTTGCAGTGAGAGGGGCAGAAGCAGAGATTTGGATCGAAAAGGAGTTTCGAGCCAAAGAGTACCAGGCAGAGAGGTAGTGCAGAGACCTACGCAACCCAAGAGGGGCTCACGCAGAGCTGACGCAAGCCAAGAGGTTCTCTTGCAGTGGCAGTGCAAGATATTCGTCAGAAGTTCGAGATTTTGCTGGAGAAGCAAGGTTCTGAATCGGCAAGGTTGAACAACAGTCTTCCTCCAGCAAATTGATCCAGCAAAAGGGGTGACGCAGTCTCCTAGAGGCAAGACGATGGCCCAAGTAGTGATTGCACTGGGATTTCGCAATGTTTGCCGGAGTTAGGCCAATCAATGGATCAGTTGTGATTTGGAGAATGAGGTAAATCCTCGTACGTATTTCTTGTTGTCGTAATTTCTCTGAAAGGTTAGCCGGTGTGAGAGACAACTTCTTGTACTCAAATTTTGCTTGCTTAATAATGCAAACCCTCTATTTGTTGCACTGGTTCTCCGGCATTGTGTTTTTCCAGGGACGTGTTGTCCAAAAATAACGGTGTCCCTTGTGTGTTTGTCTCACCTGTTGTTTTAGTTTATGATTTGTATGTCAGTGTAGTCTGCAGTGGTGTTTTCATCATTGTTTATAATTAAATAACTTGTTGAATGGAATAACTAGGAGATGATAAACCAGTGACTGTAGTAGGATTTTTGTTTATAAAGATTCAGAAATTTTCACAGTAGCTGCAGCACACCATCTTGTACTAGCTTCCAAATGTAGTGATACTTGTTTTGATATTCTTTTTCTTTCAATTAAACATTGGGTCTTCAGACAATCGTATACAACTGGTGTTATCACAATGTATCATTGTAGGGTCCATTGGTCCTTCAAATAGGTCGGATACCAGCTTCCTCAACTAGACAGCTTCTCTGCTTACTTTACAGGCTACAATATACTTAGCTTCAACACTACTCAAAGCAACTGTATCTTACTTTCTGCTCATCCATGAAATCATGGAGGATCCCAAACTAAAACATCCTCCTATAATGCTTCTTCCATCCTGCTCACTGCCTCCTCAGTCAGAATCTGTATATCCAATCAAGTGGACATCATTCCTCCTATCATATTTTAGGTAGCAGTGGATAGTTCCTTGCAGATATCTCAATATATGTTTTGCTGCTATCCAATGATCATACTTCAGCTCCACTTGGATTGACTGCAAAACATATGTCTGGTCGAGTATTCACCAGGTACATTGGAGAGCCAATCAATTGTCTATACCTAGTAGGATCCACTAGGCTAGATTCATAACTCCTTAGTCCAAGTTTGTGATCATCGGGGTTATCATTGGTTTGCAACCCATCATGTCAAACTTCTTTAACATCTTGATCATATACTTCCCTTGACCTAGATAGATCTCATCAGGTCCTTGCCAGACTTCCAGTCCCAAATAGTAGTGTATTAGCCCTAGATCCTTCATGTCAAATTCTGTTGCTAGTTTCCTTTTACATTCTTCAATTTTACCTTCCACACCTGTCAAGAGAAGATCATCCACATACAAAAGAATGATTATTGGCTCTCCCTTCACAACCTTAATATGGAGGTTTGGATCAGTCGAACTCTTTGTGAAGCCTAATCTCTGTAGGTATGCATCCATCCCAACATACCATGCCCTTGGTACTTGCTTGAGGCCATATAATGCCTTCTTCAATATGCAAACATATGCGTTTTTTTTTAACTTCAAATCCCAAGGGTTGTTCAATATAGACTTCCTCGTCAATTTTTCCATTTAGGAATGCAGTCTTGACATCCATTTGGTGGATGTTCCATCCCATCGATGTTGCCAAAGAGACCAACGAACGGATAGTTCTATACATTGTTGTCGAATAAAATGTCTCTTCATAGTCCATGCCTTCTTGTTGAGAGAAGCCCCTTGCCACAAATATTGCCTTATATTTATCAATACTTCCATCTGCTGCATGCTTGATCTTGTAGAGCCACCTGGAAGTTACCACAAATCTGTCTTTATTGAAGAACGTAACTAGGTTCACTCTTCATAATTGTATTTGAGTCATAATGAAATGTATTTATCAAAAGAAAGAAAAAGAAATTTTATTATTATATAAATTGACTTATTAAAGCATGGGTTTCATACTTGGGTCAATTTTTTTAGGTCAAGGTCTCCATTGTAGAACTCTAGGATTTATATCAAGTGTTCTCGCCCATGTCATATTGTAAAGAACCCTTCTTGGGAATTATTTGTCAAAGAAGAAAATTATTCTATTGTAAAATAGGTCATTTAGGCCTCCACCACCAAGTCGACCTCAAACAAGGTAATTCAATCTCACAAGAAGCCTATTTATTGGAGCAACTCGACTCATTTGGAAGAACATCTCTCACAAGTTCGAATTACAGTAGTTGGGAGCAGAAAAAGTGCGAAGTTGAAGAAGGAAGCTAGAATCGATATTTTTGGGTCTCTCTCTCTCTCTCAGGTGCAACGAAATTCTGAAGCTAAACTGCATCGAAGTTGTGAAGTTGTTGCATCAAGGTCAAAGCTGTGAAGTTGTTGCATCAAGATCGAAGCTGTGAAGCTGCTGCATCAAGGTCAAAGTTGGGAAACTACATCAAAGTCGAAGTTTCTGGGATGTTGTTAGGATGACGTTGTTAGCCCTGAGATGCAGCGCTACCATTTTTGTAGGTTGAAGGAAGGACCCAGTCTGCTTTGTTGTCCTTAAAGAGTGTCCCACACAGATCATTACCCCACTTTCTCACTTACTCCGCTCACATTTCACTATGATCATTTCCTAACCTAACCCTCACATCCCGACGAAACCCCCTTTCTCCTTAGCCTTAAGCAAATTAACCCAAAACCCCCGCAAAACCTCACCTTTCTGCCATGCACGCTATCCACACATTTCCCGAGGACACCCCGTACCTCCGCGTCCTCTGTCATTGATCTTTCCCCGCCGATCTGACGGCCCACATTTCACCCCATCACTGAAACATGCCCAATATTTCCCTGTTGTTAGATCATCCCCGCCAGATCTAACGGCTCTCACTCATATCGCACAGACAACTAGCGCGAAAAGTACCTGCCTGATGAGGGCGGTTTTTCTCTTTCTTCTGCTGCGACATGTCATCCGCTGAATGGAATCAGATGGACTCCACCGTTTACCACTTACTGCCCGATGAGAGCCCGATATAAACCATAACCGCTCAAACCAAACCACCCCCGGGTGTTATCATCCGCTCATCTCTTCCACCCGATAATCGTCTGATCTGTCCACTCGAGATCTAACAGTCCGGACATGTCCCGCTCCCACTACGACCTCAAATCCCTTGCACATGATCTCCACCGTGCATTTCCCCGATCCGACGGCCCTCGTTCACAATCATCCCCAATCCTCCTCCACCACTCTGTCACCTCTCTGACTGTCTGATTCGACACGTCCATCCACCTATGCACTCCATACTCCACTCCCTATCTGTTCCCCGAAGGAGCAGATGGTCGACTCTGTCAGCCTGGGGACAGTTTCACTGTTGAACCGAATTAACAAAAAGCATGGCCGAAGCAAGAAGGACACAACACGACTCAACAAATAGAATTAAACAATCATAGAGCTCCACTGCCACAATCAAGCCAACCACCTAATAGGGCAGCATAGTACCAGAATTGATTAATGTTTTCGTGATGGAAGGGAAATCGCATCCTGAAATGCAATCAGACTGTTAATGACAGTAGGTGGTCGAACGAGACATCTCCAGCCCTAAATGGCTAAGGATCATTGTAAAGGAAAACTATAAATAGAAGAAAGGAAAATGTAATAAGGGTTGTTGTTGTTCGGTTCAAATTCTAGAGACTATAGATACTCTATTCCTTGTAGCATCTCATGTTTATTTTCAGTAATACAAGCTTCTTTTGTGTTATATGTTCAATGTCCATTTCCACTCTGTTCTAAACTTGCACCTAGATAGGTTTATTCATGCTTTCTCCTATGTCCAATGCTAGATAACTGTCATCTTATCCCTGCATTGGTGAATTGGATTGGCTATTGAATAGGTCATCTGTGTTTCTTCTGTATCTAACGCTAGATAACTATCATCTTATCTATGCTTAGATAAATTAGAGTTGTAAGCTTCATTCACTGGCTAAAGCTGGCCATCATATGTTATGTATGCATCTGCTGGTGTGGCTAGTATTCTTTATTCATTCACTCAATCTGCAAACTATTGAGCATTAGTTTCTCCGGGCTACAACCTAGGAGAGTTTCTTGGAGTGATAACATAATTGGCGCCGTTGTCGGGGAGAGGAGACTAAAGCTCAACTTCCCTGGGAGAGGACACAAATCCAACTTTGATGATAGACAAAGTCTGGACACATTTTTGGTTGTAATCATCTATCTGGCGATTCTACTAGAGGCCGAACCTCTTGGCGACTCCCAAGCATAGTTCTGGCTAAGTTTGTGAGGCATACTCGGAGAAATCCTCAGATGTCACCAACTGACCCAGTACCTGACCCTAAAAGGATCATCAAAGAAAGAAAGATATCACAGAAAGGAGCATCAGGATCAAGTAAACCTAAACTATCCTCTATACCTCTACAAGAAAGGCTAGTAATAGAACAAATACATGTTGAGAATATAGCCTCTGACACTAGCAGCGAAGAAAAACTTTCGGAGGTTCACAAAGCTCCTTATCCTTTAGGTTCTCCTTTTGCTTTAAGCACGAAGGAAACCTCACCCCCTACCCATCATATTCCTTTAGTCTTGTCAGTCACTCCTCAACTCCCTACCTTTCATACTGTCAGTACTCTTGTATCCACCACATCCATGGCAAGTCCACAAGCACTCACCAAAATGGAAAGAATCATAGCTGCTAGGTATGGACCTCTAGTACTGCCCACTCCTTTGAATGCAATGCCTACTGGAGAATATCAGAAATACATGCCTAAGTTCACTAGGACTGAAGGAGTTACAGCTGAAGAACATCTTGAGTCCTTTTATAGCTATGCTGATAATCTAGACATCAATGAAGATGATGTGTGGATGAGAGTATTTGTCCAAAGCCTAGATGGACAGGCCAGAAAATGGTTCAGAGAATTAACCCCTAGATCTATAACTGATATTGAGGCCTTAGATGATGTATTCCCAAAGCATTGGGGGGATAAGAAAGATCTGCTCTATTATCCTACCGAGTTTGGGAACTTGAAAAGGGAAAATGGGGAGTCACTTTCTGATTTCAAAAAAAGGTTTAACCGCATGTACAAGAAGATACTAGCTGAAGTGAAACCCACCCCTACCTCTGCTAAGCTCACCTATGCCAATGCCTTCGATTCTGATTTCTATCTACTATTGGGAGAGAGAAGATGTGCTTCTTTGACTGAAATGCAGGATGCTGCCTTGGAGGTAGAGTCCAACATCATGGCCGCAGAAAAACTCAAGGGACATGTTGACCGAAGGAGACAGAGGGGTGAATCTTCTTCATCTCCAGACCCTAAGATAGACAAGATGACCAAGATGATAGAGTCACTAGCCTCTGAAATCTCCAAATTAAAAGTGGAGCAACTCCTAGTAAAAGGAAGAATTCATAATACTTTTTCTCTTAGAAATCTGAATCCATATAGAAGAGCAAATGAGCAGTTGCAGATCATGCAAAGAGGCAAAGAGCCCAAGGCCTGGCCCAGCTTATGTCTGAGGAGAATTGTAGTCTGCTAGACATAAATTGCATGGGTGCAGATTCAGATGTTGAACAGGGAGAGGAAGCAATAGGAGAACAAGGGCAAAACCAGTCATTGGCTGATAATAAGACTACTTGTGAGTGGTATTCTAGTATATCTCATTTCTTGTTGAAGCTAGAAATCCCTCCAGGGCTTAGCTCAAGTCAGGCTAGGACCATCAAGCTCAGAGCAGCCAAGTTTTGTATTAATAAGAACCTGCTTTATTGGAGGGACCCATCTGGAATCCTCCTGAGATGTCTAGACAAAGAACAATCTGTCGGGGTCATGCACCAGTTTCATTCTAGCATCTGTGGAGGTCGTTATTACTAGAAAACCATGACCCACAAGATCCTAAGGGCTGGGTATTATTGGCCTACTCTATTCTCTAATGTATTTTCATTTGTGAAGTCTTGTGACAAATGCCAAAGGTTTGCAGGAAGACAACAGCTGAAATCTTTTCCCCTGAAGCCAATACACACCAATGGTCCCTTTCAGCAGTGGGGTTTAGATTTCATAGGGGAGATTAATCCACATTCCAGTGGCCAGCATAGGTGGATTTTGGTGGCCACTGACTATTTTACCAAATGGATTGAAGCCATGCCCACTAAGAAAGTTGATCACCAGGTTGTCATGAAGTTCTTAACTGAGAATATTTTCACTAGATTTGGATGCCCAACCAAACTAGTTACTGATAATGCAGCAGCTTTCAGAGCAAAGGAATTGGTGGATATGTGTGAATCAATGGGCATTAAATTAGTGCATTCTACCTCATATTATCCTCAAGGCAATGGCTTAGCAGAATCATCCAATAAAAGCCTGGTAAGTATAATAAAAAACTGTTGGAAGACAACAAACGAAACTGGGATTCCAGGTTGAAGTTTGCATTGTGGGCTAACAGAGTTACCACTAAGAAATCCATAGGGAACTCTCCATTCAAGCTAGTGTATGGTACTAAGGCTGTTTTTCCAATCCAATTGACCCTCCCTGTGGCCAAATTCTTGCAAGAAGAGCAGGATGAGGAAAGTGACATGGCAAGAAGAATGAGTGACTTAGTTGAAGTTCGCCAGATTAGAGATCAACTGATTGAGAAATCAATAGTGCATCAAAAGAAGATCAAGGAGGTCTTTGATAAAAAAGCAAATATGGACAGTTTTTAGGTTGGTGACTGGGTTCTCAAATGGGATGCATTGAAGGAAAAGAAGGGAAACCATGGTGAATTTGATGCCTTATGGACAGGACCGTTTATCATTGCTCGAGCTCAGATGAACAACACTTTCACTCTGCAAAATTTAGAGGGAGAAGATGTTTTTGATGGCTCAGTCAATGGGCAGTTTTTGAAACCTTATTTCGTTTAAGGCTTTAAAGCCTTGGTATTGTAAATATGTTTTTCAGTTTTATTTCATACTAGTTAGACTCCATGCCCAATGGAACACTATGTAGTAGATTTAATCTTGTTGTTTACTGGAAAGGCAGTGGTCTACAGTTCTTGAAACCTCACAAGGAGGCTTTCATCCCCAGAAGGAGCCAGTGTTAGCCCTAAGATGCAGCGCTACCATTTTTGAAGGTTGAAGGAAGGACCTGATCTGCTTTGCTATCCTTAAAGAGGGTCCCACACAGACCATTACCCCACTTTCTCACTTACTCCACTCACATTTCACTCTGCTCGTTTCCTAACCTAACCCTCACATCCCGACGAAACCCTCTTTCTCCTTAGCCTTAAGCAAATTAACCCAAAACCCCCGCAAAACCTCACCTTTCCGCCATGCGCGCCATCCGCACATTTCCCGAGGACACCCCGTACCTCCGCGTCCTCCACCGTTGATATTTCCCCGCCGATCTGACAACCCGCATTTCACCTGATCACTGAAACATGCCCGATCTTTCCCCGTTGTTAGATCATCCCCGCCAGATCTAACAACTCTCACTCATATCACACGGACAACTAGCGCGAAAAGTACTCGCCCAATGAGAGCGGTTTTTCTCTCTCTTCTGCTGCGACGTGTCATCCACCGAATGGAATTGGACGGACTCCACCGTTTACCACTTACTACCCGATGAGAACCCGATATAAACCATAACCGCTCTAACCAAACCACCCCCGGGTGTTATCATCCGCGCGCCTCTTCCACCCGATAATCGTCCTATCTGTCCACCCAAGATCTAACGGTCCGAACATGTCTCGCTCCTACCACAACCTCAAATCCCCTACAGACAATCTCCACCGTGCATTTCCCCGATCCGATGACCCTTGTTCACGATCGTCCCCAATCGTCCTCCACCACTCTGTCACCTCTCTGACTGTCCGATTCGACACGTCCATCCACCCATGCATTCCATACTCCACTCCCTATCTGTTACCCGAAGGAGAAGATGGCCGGCTCTGTCAGCCTAGGGACAGTCTGACTGCTGAACCGAATTAACAAAAAGCATGGCCGAAGGAAGAAGGAAACAACATGACTCAACAAACAGAATTAAACAGTCATGGAGCTCCACTGCCACAATCAAGCCAACCACCTAACAGGACAGCACAATACCAGAATTGATTAATGTTTTTGTGATGGAAGGGAAATTGCATCCTGAAACGCAATCAAACAGTTAATGACAGTAGGTGGTCGATTGAGACATCTCCAGCCCTAAACGGCTAAGGATCATTGTAAAGGAAAACTATAAATAGCATAAAGGAAAATGTAATAAGTGTTGTTGTTTTTCGGTTCAAATTCTGAAGACTGTAGATACTCTATTCCTTACAGCGTCTCATCTTCATTTTCAGTAATACAAGCTTCTTTCGCTGTTATATGTTCAATGTCCATTTCCCCTCTGTTCTAAACTTGCACCTAGATAGGTTTATTCATGCTTTCTCCTATGTCCAATGCTAGATAACTATGATCTTATCCTTGCATTGGTGAATTGGATTGGCTATTGAATAGGTCATCTGTGTTTCTTCTGTATCTAACGCTAGATAACTGTCATCTTATCTCTGCTTAGATAAATTAGAGTTGCAAGCTTCATTCACTGGCTGCAGCTGGCCATCATATGTTATGTATGCATCTGCTGGTGTGGTTAGTATTCTTCATTCATTCACTTAATCTGCAAACTATTGAGCATTAATGGTCTAAAGCCTTGTAGGTTGAGGGTGTTCATGCATGTCTGGAGTGAAACAAAGTTGAAGTGGTTATCTGGCTTGAACCAAACCATCATCCATTCCAATAGTTCCTAGAACAATATTGAAGATTATATGTTACCAGGCATCTCCGAGCTACAACCTAGGAGAGTTTCTTGGAGCGATAACAGACGTTGCTAAACAAAAGGTGAATATTGAAGGTTGTTGCATCATATCAAAAGGCTGACTTGGTGGAGGAGGAAGTTTTGTTGGTTGTCTCACTATCATATGAATCTACTAAAGGAAGAGTTGTTGACTGGGTTTCCCCTTGTATAGGGGTTTTTCCCTGATTTTCTGCCTACATCTAGTGTCTTTGATCTTCGTGTTATGGGTTTGGTAATTTCTTGATGAACTAAGATAAAAGAAGAACACAAGAAAGTTAATAAGAGCATAAGAATATCATAAGTAATTATCAACAAAAGAAATTTTTTCTGCCTTTCTGATTTTCCAGCATGGTATTAGAGCTAATGTGAAGAAGGAAGAAATAGGTCGTCTGAAGGTCTTTTTGACCACTACCGGTCAACTGCCCATGCAGTACACCTCCTTTCTGTTGGCAGAGAGGTGTAGCTCCTGAGCGACGTGTCCGTACCGGCCTACAGTCATCAACAGCTTGATCATTTTTGTTGTAAACCCAGTCTGCATGTATGAATTGTAAATAATCTAAGCAGATCAGAGTCATGTATGTAAAATTGCCTAGGTGGACCTAACTTTCTAATGATGATCTGCGTCCCGGGAGGTTTTTAGTCTCACCGATCCATGGATCGGCAGAGTTTTCCTTCAAACCCGACCCCAAAGCCGGGATGCATTTTGTTATTAGGACTTTAGGAGAATCCTAGCGTGTTAATCTGCTAGATTATAGTTGTGTCGCAGAACTGGGTGGTTTATGAGGGCCTGTACTAAGTGGATTCATCCCTTTGAGATATAAATTGTAAAAATCATGATGAAATGTGTCTTGAGGGTTGAAAATGTTGTAAATCCCCTCATGAGTCCTAGGTCCTAGGTCCTAGGTGATGTTTCCAACGGCTTAGTGTGATGATCCATCTTAAAATGAATTAAAAATTAAAAAAAAATAAATAAAAAAAAAAAAAAAAAAAATTAAAAAAAAAAAATAAAATATTAAAAAAACATAAAGCAAAAACCCTAAGCAATAAAATAATAATATTTTTGTGAATGCATGCAAAAATAGCTTTTTTTAAAATAAAATCGACGGATGAGATTAAGGGATGTCTTAACCCTCATCGACGGTCGAGATCGCTTCAACATGGATCACCCAAAACTAGCCGTTGGGATCATTTCCTTTATATAGGGTCTTAGGGGGTCATTTTACAGGTTTATCTGATCTGTGAGTCTGTACTGAAAAAGCTCTCTTGTAATCTGATTTTCTGGTTAATAAAAAGACTTTGGGGTTCAAAACTGGCTGGTGTTACTCTCTGGAATCGCTGTGAGATTTTCGTTTTTCTGCATATTTCAGTTTTCAGCAGTTAAAAATAGCTGGTTTTCAGAGTATTGTGAGTACAGGTAGCTTGCTCACGTGCTAGGGTTTGAATGTTGTAGGTTTTCTGGAAATATGGCAGGTATCTCCATTATTTCTTGAAATCTGGCAGCATTTCTTGCCCTCTTTACTGATGTTTGCCGAAGGTGTGCAGGAAATCTTTAGGTGAAGGGTATTTGTGGGTGTTTGGGGAAGTTCTGGGCTGAACCAGCCGACTCCCACAGGCTTTTCTGTGCAGAGCCCAGCTGTTTGTGCCCTGGGTTAATCTTTTAAATTTTATCTCGTGTTTTACATTGAGAGATTTTCTTTATTTTCACAGTAAAGTTCAAATTTTCTGATAAATTGAAAATGTTACTGCAATCATGGTTAAATCTGGCTGTTCTAGAGCTTTAAAATTTTGATTTGAGGTTAATTTTGAAGGGTTTCACGTGAACAGTAATCGTGGCATTCCAATCCTGCTATAACGTATTCGCAGTTTTCATTTAGAATTCTGGCTTTGTTTGATAAATATATATATAGGGCTACATTTACTGTGATTTCATTCAAAGTCAGAAGACGCAGGTTAGACAACGAGGCAGCATTTCTTGCGTGGGGGGTTTGAAAGTGTCAAGCTGCATTCATCAATCAAAGCATACAGTGGTAACGCAAGTTTCAAAGGCTCCTGCAACGGAAGATCATTCACCCACGCGTCCTCTGCATTTAGCAACCATCAAACCAGGTAACAACGTAAATCGTATTCCTTTTTTGCTAAAGAAAAAATCGCGTAGGTCTCTTTGCACTGTTGATTTCATTGTAAATTTGCTGGAGGTATCCTTTTTCTGAGTCGTATGCATCGCTGTTCTGCTCCTGCAAGTATAGTTCTTCTTTTTTTTGTTTGTTTTTCTTTTGCTGCGTTCTGCTCGGTGTCAAACCATAGCCCAGCGTGCCCTACGCAGTCCCGAGCCTTACCCCAGCCTCCGTCTGCGTATTCGAAAACTGAAGATCGTATTACAGTGGCATTGCTTTGGTCGTTTTCCTATTTGTTTCCTCTGTCTTGGTTATGCGTGGATCGACCAGCAATTTTTTTAAAATCTCTGCCGTCACCCGTCCCCTCTCAGAGCTGCTGTACGCATAAATTTTTCCTCTGTCGCGGAGACTGGGTCACGTTCTCTCCTGCCGGCGGCCGAGACATGGCTGGGTTTCCTTCTGCGGTCCCATTCTAAGTCTCGTTCTCATTCCGCATTTTCCTTGAAGGCTGTAACTCGACGCATCGTGAGCTGTAGGGTTTTCCTCTTTTTCTTTCATGCTGAGCCACGAGTAGCATGTCATTCCCAGGTTAGCATTAGATTTAGGTTTCATAAAATTTTAATTTTGTTTTTTTTTTTTTTTTTAAAAGGGAAAACGAAAACATCTTCCGTTTCTTTCAAATTAGATTTTAATTAATTTCAAGATTTGTTTTAATATAGCAGCTTAGTGGTAGGTTAACGTAGTTTTTTTTTTTTTTTTAATTTTTAGATTTCAATTTATTACATTGGTGTGGCATTGTTATGATTTAACTTTATTTTAATTTTTTTTTTATAATTGCTAAATTTTAGATTTAGTTTCATTAAAAAAATATATATATATATATAGTTTAGTTATAGATTTATTTCTTTTAGATTGGCTTTTTTTTATTTTATTTTTTTTTAGATTTTGTTTAATATAAAAAATATAAAAAAATAAATAATATATATATATATTGAAAAAGCATAAAACGTTTCCTTTTGTGGAGAGTTACTTTTTTCAGTTGCTTATCTCTGCAATATCTCCCATGCTGAGATCTGAGCACGAAATAAGTATCTGGTTTCTCTGTTATTCAAAGCAATTTATTTCTCTTAGTTTGCCAGATATCGTTATTCGAGGAACTTTGTGGTTTTTACTGGATATTTAAAGCATTGTTCTGATCATTTGATGATAGGTGATTGTTGTTTATGATTCATGCTCTTATATCACCTAGAAAGTAATCATTTAGGCACCAATCTAACAAGGCACTGGTCTATCAAATCAATAAAACCATTTTAGTGCATCTCGTCTCCCGGCCCAACTGTTTGGCAGTTGGCCTTCATCTTTCCTCAGGGTCTACCCCCCTTAGCCGTGGGAGACAGGCTTAAACGGAGGGATCGGGGATCAGAGTGACAGCCCCCGGTCTGAGCGTTGTCGTGTCAATCCGCGCGACAACATTTTTTGGCGCCGTTGCCGGGGATAGAGTTTTTCTGTCCTTGGTCCTTGTTTTTTCAAGCTTTTCTGTGCTTAACTTCTTGTTCAAGTGGCGACTCCACTTCCCATATTATCTGCAAGAGTGTACACTAGAAGACATCCAGGCAGTCTGTGCAACCCCACTCCGGATCCTGAAAAGGTTTACAGGGTGCGATCACACAAACTCGCTTCTCGTGCACTCCTTACAAATCTTGGACAAGAAGCCCTTTCTGACGTCCATCTGCTCTTTAGGGGTCAAGTTAGGCGCAACACCATGAGTCTGTTGGGCCCTTGTGATTTTTCTAACATTCCTGGAGCCCCCAATGATATTCCATCTGTTGGGATAGACAAATTGCCTAGCTTTCATGGAGATAATGCCATTACGGTTAATTCCCATTTGCGAGATTTCAACATATGGATGGCTAAGTATGCTAGATCTCCTGATTTTGATCATGAAGATGTCAGGATGACCCTTTTTATCTTGACTCTAGGAGGTGATGCTCATGACTGGTTTACAGAAAAACCTCCTAATTCTTTTGACTCTTTACAATCAATCATTAATTCATTTAGAGAAAAATATGGAGATAAGAGAGAGGGAAGACATCTTGTAAGAGCTCTTACTCTGATGAAAAAGAGAGAAGACGAAACTGTTGAAGAATTTAATAGAAGGTTTAATGGTATTATTAGAGAATTACCTCAAGACTATAAACCTTCAGATAAAACTCTCCAAGATTTTTATATTGACGCCTTTGGTCCTGAACCATCTTATGAGTTAAGGCGTGCTAAACTTACTGATTATCGAGATTGCCAAGCCTTAGCTATAGAACTGGAAAAGGACAAGGCAGCTTCTGGGAAGTCTGAAATCCCAGGTTATGACAGGGCTGCTACAAAACTGAAGGAACCTAAGGGAAAAGCAGTCCAAGAGCCTGAAAATGAACTTGTTCTCAAATTGCTTCAGAAAATTGAAACCATGGAAATTAATCATAACAAGGAGATAAACACTTTGCAGAATAGGTTGATTCAAATGGAAAGAGCGCAATCGCAAAATTTTCAACCACGAAATAATAATAACAGAAATAGTAACTGGCAAAGAAAGGGTCAATCCAGTGAGCAGAGGCCTCCTAATCCGCTTACTAATCTGGTTGATAATGCTCCTCCTTACTGTCGTGCTTGCGATGCTTTTCACGAAGAGTCCTCCTGTCCCACCATCAGAAGACTCCTAGACAATGGAATGTTTGGGACAGGTGAGCAAATAAACGTAGTAGGGGGCAAGTTTCCTTTGCCTATGAATGATTGGATAGATGTTAAGGAAAGGAGCTATGATGTTGGGAATCCTCAATCTGCTTTTAATATAAATAACCTTGAAGACGAAGATGACATTTTGGCTAGGTTGTATGGTGAGAAACCCTCTCCTGAGAAAATTCTGGAAATTGCTAGAGATAAGGGTTTAACATACCAGAGAAGGGATAAAGATCAGAGCGGGAATCAAATTCCTCCTCGAACTTTAAACCCTGGTATAAACTCTGGGATAGATGTCGATTTGGGGAGTTGGTTTAATAATGCTAAAATCTTGGTTCCCGTATCTGAGATTGCTGAGATCCCTTCCCAAAGAGACAAGTTACTAAAAGCAATTCAGGGTCCTCAAGTCAATGCTTCTCAACAGAAGATTCGTGAGGTTGACTATCAGGATGCTCCTATTTACCTGCAAAGCGTAGATGCTGATAACAAGGATCATCAACCCTTCTTTATCACCTTGTTAGTCAATGGGTATAAATTGAATAACTGCATGTTGGATTCAGGTGCATCTGCTTGTGTTATGACTAAAAGGGTTATGGAACAACTTAACTTAAGAGTTTCCAGACCCTACTATAATATATGTGCCATGGATTCTAAGAAAATCGAAGTACATGGTTTAATCAAGGATTTGCAAGTTCATCTTTCGGTTTACCTACACATCATGGTTGTTATGGATATTGTTGTTGTTGATGTACCTGATGCTTGGGGTATGCTGTTATCTAGGAAGTGATCCTCTGATCTAGGGGGAAGCATTCAGATGAATTGGTCATATGCTATGATTCCTTCTCCTAGCGGTGACGGTTTCGTTAGACTAAATAGAGAGCCTGAGAGGAAATTTCATGTTGAAAATCCTAAAAAGCCTCATAACGAAATAATTAGAGAGCAATCTGACATCGGGAACTATGCTGTCCTATCTAACTTCATAACGCCTCCCGACGAAAAGGTCAAAAGTCTTAAAGATGAAGTCTGGTATATGTATTTCGATGGTGCGTTCTCTAGTCATGGTAAGGGTGCTGGAATTGTGCTTAAGTCTCCCCTTGGTCACGTATTCAAGTTTGCCTATCGTCTAGAATTTGAAGCAACCAACAATGTCGCTGAGTATGAAGCCATATTGTTAGGCCTTGAATTGGCCAAAGCCTTGAAGATTAAGTTGCTTAGCATAAAGGGGGATTCCGATCTGGTTATCATGCAGCTTAAGAACAAATTCACATGTAGAAATCAGAGATTAAGAAACTATCGAAATGCTGTGTGGGATACTATGGAGCACTTCGATGCCCTTAACCTTGAAGCAATTCCTAGAGAGCTGAATAGTTCGGCAGATGAACTTGTCGTAGCTGCTACCACTTTCCAGTTGTCTGATGAGTTAATTAACGATAAAATTAAAATGGAGGTAATATTCAGACCATCTGTCCCAGACAACTCAGAACATTGGCAAGTTTTTAATGATGAAAAGCAAGTCGTTCGTTTTCTTAATAGTTTAGACGAGTTTGAGGATTTCCGGTTAGTTTCTGACGAGGATGGGTCTTTAGATCATAGACATATCATAAATCCCACTCCCAGAAATGTGGTTGCCTTAGAGCAACATTTTGATCGGCATGATGCCACGAAGCTGAGAGAAGAAAACAAGATGGACCCAGGTGAGTACCTTGAAGTCAACATTGGCACTTCTGAAAATCCGAAAATAGTTAAAATCGGTAAAGGTACTAGTTTGGAGGAAAGGAAAAAGTTAACCGATTTACTTCGCGAATATCGTGATGTTTTAGCTTTTTCCTATGATGAATTGAAGGGCTATAGGGAGGATATTATGGAGCATACTATTCCATTAAAGGACGAAAATGCTAGACCCTTCCGGCAGAAGCTTAGGCAGATTAATCCTAAGTTAGCCCCCCTGGTCCAGAAAGAGCTTACGAAAATGCTTGCAGCAGGGATCATCGCTCAAACTAGGCATTCGACATGGTGTTCGAATTTAGTGATTGTCAGGAAAAAGAATGGTACAATAAGACTCTGTGTCGATTTTAGAAACCTTAGTCTAGCATGCAAAAAGGATAATTACCCTTTGCCAAAAATGGAAACTTTGTTGCAAAGAGTAACTGGGTCTGGAATGATGTCATTGCTAGACGGTTTTTCTGGGTATAATCAAGTTTGGGTTAAAAAGGAAGATCGACACAAGACCACATTCACAACACCATGGGGCACTTTTGAATACATCAGAATGCCATTTGGGTTAACAAATGCTGGGGCTACTTTCCAGAGGGCCATGGATTATGCCTTCAAAGGGTTAATCGGGAAAATCATCGAAATTTACCAAGACGATCTTACTGTTTTCTCTAAAGATGGTATCAGCCATATAGATCATCTTAGGAAGGTTTTCGATAGATGCAGAGAATATGGAATTTCTTTGAATCCGGCTAAATCTGTCTTTGGGGTAACTGAAGGGAAACTTCTGGGTCATATCATTTCTAAGGAAGGAGTCAAGGTCGATCCTGAACGAGTTGAAGCAATTCAAAAGATTCCTCTCCCGCATAACCTCAAGTCCCTTCAGTCTTTCCTTGGAAAGATAAATTTTATTAGAAGATTTATCCCGAATTATGCGGAAATAGCTAAGCCCATTCAAAGTCTTCTGAAGAAAGATGTGAAATTTGTCTGGCAGGAAGAGGGCAAAAGGGCTTTCCAAGAAATCAAGTCTACTATCGCGAAAGCTCCTGTCCTTGTTAGTCCTGATTACTCCAAAGATTTCATGATTTTTTCTTTCGCTTCTGAGGATACCATTGCCGGTGTCTTGCTTCAAAAGAATAAAGATGGTCATGAGCAGCATATCGCTTTCATGAGTAGAGCACTTCAAAACTCCGAATTGAAGTACAATACCATGGAAAAGCAGGCTTATGCCCTGGTCAAGTCTCTTAAGTATTTTAAAACTTATGTGGGTTATTCTAAGATCATCGCTTTCGTCCCACATTCTGTTGTTAAAGACATATTAACTCAAACTGATTGCTTAGGGACTCGTGCTAGGTGGGTTACTAAGATACAGGAGTATGATTTAGAAATTAGACCCACTAAACTGATCAAAGGCCAAGGTCTAGCTCAAATGTTAGCTGAAAGTAATGAAAGGACTCTTGGTTTGTTCTGCCTTGACGATCTATCTTCACCAGAATTAAGAAGGTTAGCTGAGCATGAATGGTATAAGGACATAGTTTACTACTTAACAAACTTTACATGTCCTAACCACTTAGTCGCTCATAAGAGAAGGGCTCTTAGACTAAAAGCCACCAAGTACTGCCTTATGAAGGATGGCCTTGGATGGAGAAATCCGGAGGGCATAGTGCTTAGGTGTGTTGACGATGTTGAGTCCAAAAGATTAATCTCCGAATTTCATTCAGGATTTTGTGGTGGTCATTATGCCGCTAGAACTACCGCCCACAAAATCCTGAGAGCCGGCTATTATTGGCCTTCGATTTTTTCTGATGTGCACAAGTTTGTTAGAACGTGTCAAGCCTGTCAACTGTTCACTGGGAAACAGAAGCTTGCTGCCCTTCCTCTACAACCTGTTATTGTAGAGGCACCTTTTCAGCATTGGGGTCTGGACTTCATAGGGAAGTTCCATGAAAATTCTAGCAATGGCTACTCTTGGATTTTGACTGCTACTGATTATTTCACTAAATGGGTCGAAGCCATTCCTGCTAAGAATGCCACTGAAAAGGTGATTATGGATTTCATTGAGAATAATATCATTACTAGATTTGGTGTCCCCGCTAAGATCACTACTGACAATGCCAAGGCTTTCAGTTCTTCAGAGTTTACATCTTTTTGTTTCAAATATGGCATTGTCTTATCTCATTCGTCGAATTACTATCCTCAGGGTAATGGTTTGGCTGAATCAAGTAATAAAAATCTCATAACCATTATCAAGAAAATAGTAGGAGATAACAAGAAGTCTTGGGACAGCAAAATCAAGTATGCTTTGTGGGCAGACAGAATTACTAAGAAGAAATCTACTGGTAAATCTCCCTTTGAATTGGTTTATGGCTTGGATGTTACCTTACCTGTGCACCTAAAATTGCCAGCCTATCAGCTTCTCCAAAAATTTTCCACTGATAAAGATGTTGTTCAGAATAGGATAGATCAGATTGTGGAATTAGATGAGACTCGTCGGACAGCTATTGAAACTACATGTAAAAATCAATCTAATATTAAGAAAAGCTTTGATAAATGCTCTAGATCTAGATCTTTGCAGGTTGGAGATATGGTTTTACTTTGGGATCGCAAAAATGAAAAACCAGGAAAGCATAAAAAGTTTGACAGCTTGTGGCTGGGACCATACATCATTAGAGATATAGTTGGGCCAAACTCATTCTACTTGAGCAGATTGGATGGCGAACCACTTGATCTACCAGTGAACGGCCAAATGCTCAAGCTGTTCTTCAGAGATGATATATGATGCCATGGGGCTTCTTTTGTATTGTATTTCTATCCCTACTCCTTGTCTTTTCAGCATTTCATTTCTGTTTTTAGGATTAGATTTACTTTTCATGTTATTAGTTAGTCAATAAATGAAGAGCTTTTATCTTTCCTGTACTTAATGTATATGATGATTTTGGAATGGACGCTACTTATTTTCGTTTGTGTGTTGTATGGATGCAGATTCTGGATTCTCACATTCCTACCAGTGCAGCAACGTGTCCCCAAGTAGAGCCAGATGTTGACCACTACCGGTCAACTGCCCATGCAGTACACCTCCTTTCTGTTGGCAGAGAGGGGTAGCTCCTGAGCGACGTGTCCGTACCGGCCTACAGTCATCAACAGCTTGATCATTTTTGTTGTAAACCCAGTCTGCATGTATGAATTGTAAATAATCTAAGCAGATCAGAGTCATGTATGTAAAATTGCCTAGGTGGACCTAACTTTCTAATGATGATCTGCGTCCCGGGAGGTTTTTAGTCTCACCGATCCATGGATCGGCAGAGTTTTCCTTCAAACCCGACCCCAAAGCCGGGATGCATTTTGTTATTAGGACTTTAGGAGAATCCTAGCGTGTTAATCTGCTAGATTATAGTTGTGTCGCAGAACTGGGTGGTTTATGAGGGTCTGTACTAAGTGGATTCATCCCTTTGAGATGTAAATTGTAAAAATCATGATGAAATGTGTCTTGAGGGTTGAAAATGTTGTAAATCCCCTCATGAGTCCTAGGTCCTAGGTCCTAGGTGATGTTTCCAACGGCTTAGTGTGATGATCCATCTTAAAATGAATTAAAAATTAAAAAAATGAATAAAAATAATAAAATTAAAAAATTAAAAAAAATTAAAAAAAAATAAAAAAAAAAATTAAAAATAATAAAAAATTAAAAAACATAAAGCAAAAACCCTAAGCAATAAAATAATAATATTTTTGTGAATGCATGCAAAAATAGCTTTTTTTAAAATAAAATCGACGGATGAGATTAAGGGATGTCTTAACCCTCATCGACGGTCGAGATCGCTTCAACATGGATCACCCAAAACTAGCCGTTGGGATCATTTCCTTTATATAGGGTCTTAGGGGGTCATTTTACAGGTTTATCTGATCTGTGAGTCTGTACTGAAAAAGCTCTCTTGTAATCTGATTTTCTGGTTAATAAAAAGACTTTGGGGTTCAAAACTGGCTGGTGTTACTCTCTGGAATTGCTGTGAGATTTTCGTTTTTCTGCATATTTCAGTTTTCAGCAGTTAAAAATAGCTGGTTTTCAGAGTATTGTGAGTACAGGTAGCTTGCTCACGTGCTAGGGTTTGAATGTTGTAGGTTTTCTGGAAATATGGCAGGTATCTCCATTATTTCTTGAAATCTGGCAGCATTTCTTGCCCTCTTTACTGATGTTTGCCAAAGGTGTGCAGGAAATCTTTAGGTGAAGGGTATTTGTGGGTGTTTGGGGAAGTTCTGGGCTGAACCAGCCGACTCCCACAGGCTTTTCTGTGCAGAGCCCAGCTGTTTGTGCCCTGGGTTAATCTTTTAAATTTTATCTCGTGTTTTACATTGAGAGATTTTCTTTATTTTCACAGTAAAGTTCAAATTTTCTGATAAATTGAAAATGTTACTGCAATCATGGTTAAATCTGGTTGTTCTAGATCTTTAAAATTTTGATTTGAGGTTAATTTTGAAGGGTTTCACGTGAACAGTAATCGTGGCATTCCAATCCTGCTATAACGTATTCGCAGTTTTCATTTAGAATTCTGGCTTTGTTTGATAAATATATATATAGGGCTACATTTACTGTGATTTCATTCAAAGTCAGAAGACACAGGTTAGACAACGAGGCAGCATTTCTTGCGTGGGGGGTTTGAAAGTGTTAAGCTGCATTCATCAATCAAAGCATACAATGGTAACACAAGTTTCCAAGGCTCCTGCAACGGAAGATCATTCACGCACGCGTCCTCTGCATTTAGCAACCATCAAACCAGGTAACAACGTAAATCGTATTCCTTTTTTGCTAAAGAAAAAATTGCATAGGTCTCTTTGCACTGTTGATTTCATTGTAAATTTGCTGGAGGTATCCTTTTTCTGAGTCGTATGCATCGTTGTTCTGCTCCTGCAAGTATAGTTCTTTTTTTTGTTTGTTTTTCTTTTGCTGCATTCTGCTCGGTGTCAAACCATAGCCCAGCGTGCCCTACGCAGTCCCGAGCCTTACCCCAGCCTCCGTCTGCGTATCCGAAAACTGAAGATCGTATTACAGCGACATTGCTTTGGTCGTTTTCCTATTTGTTTCCTCTGTCTTGGTTATGCGTGGATCGACCAGCAATTTTTTTAAAATCTCTGCCGTCACCCGTCCCCTCTCAGAGCTGCTGTACGCATAAATTTTTCCTCTGTCGCGGAGACTGGGTCACGTTCTCTCCTGCCGGCGACCGAGACATGGCTGGGTTTCCTTCTGCGGTCCCATTCTAAGTCTCGTTCTCGTTCCGCATTTTCCTTGAAGGCTGTAACTCGACGCATCGTGAGCTGTAGGGTTTTCCTCTTTTTGTTTCACGCTGAGCCACGGGTAGCATGTCATTCCCAGGTTAGCATTAGATTTAGGTTTCATAAAATTTTAATTTTGTTTTTTTTTTTTTTTTAAAAAGGGAAAACGAAAACATCTTCCGTTTCTTTCAAATTAGATTTTAATTAATTTCAAGATTTGTTTTAATATAGCAGCTTAGTGGTAGGTTAACGTAGTTTTTTTTTTTTTTTTAATTTTTAGATTTCAATTTATTACATTGGTGTGGCATTGTTATGATTTAACTTTATTTTAATTTTTTTTTATAATTGTTAAATTTTAGATTTAGTTTCATTAAAATATATATATATATATATATATATATATAGTTTAGTTATAGATTTATTTCTTTTAGATTGGCTTTTTTTTTATTTTTTATTTTTTTAGATTTTGTTTAATATAAAAAATAAAAATAAATAAATAAATAAATATATATATATATATATATATATTTTGAAAAAGCATAAAAAGTTTCCTTTTGTGGAGAGTTACTTTTTTCAGTTGCTTATCTCTGCAATATCTCCCACGCTGAGATCTGAGCACGAAATAAGTGTCTGGTTTCTCTGTTATTCAAAGCAATTTATTTCTCTTAGTTTGCCAGATATCGTTATTCTAGGAACTTTGTGGTTTTTACTGGATATTTAA
The DNA here is from genome assembly GCA_031772625.1 of Pinus tabuliformis. Lineage (NCBI taxonomy): Eukaryota > Viridiplantae > Streptophyta > Pinopsida > Pinales > Pinaceae > Pinus > Pinus tabuliformis. Next base: position 646,121,993 of record CM062806.1, on the reverse strand, counting down.
ATCATTGTTCTGATCATTTGATGATAGGTGATTGTTGTTTATGATTCATGCTCTTATATCACCTAGAAAGTAATCATTTAGGCACCAATCTAACAAGGCACTAGTCTATCAAATCAATAAAACCATTTTAGTGCATCTCGTCTCCCGGTCCAACTGTTTGGCAGTTGGCCTTCATCTTTCCTCAGGGTCTACCCCCCTTAGCCGTGGGAGACAGGCTTAAACCGGGGATCAGAGTGACAACCCCCGGTCTGAGCGTTGTCGTGTCAATCCGCGCGACAACAGGTCTATTGAAAGGAGAATAAGGAATCTTAAAAAGATTGAAGAAGATTCATCAAGAAAAAGGGATCATATAAGGAGATAAAGCCTACTATCTTCAAGAACCATGTCTAACTCATTGAAGGGAGAAAACAAACTAGAAGGAGCCTCCAATTATAGGGTATGGAAAAAGAGGATAAATCTCATCCTTGAGAAGAATAAGGTTTTGGATCTAGTCAAAGGAAAAGAAAGAAGCCTACAAATGAATCAAGTGAAGCAGAGAAACAAAAGTTTAGAGAAACAGATATATTAGCCAGGAGCCTAATAGTGGATGGAATAAAGGACAACCTCATTCCATATATATCCAACATAGATTCTGCTCAAGAAATGTATGAGGCCCTATCCAAATTGTTTACAATCAAGAACGTTGGTCAAATTGCAAGCCTCAAGAATGAAGTAAGAACTATGAAGGTGACAAAAGATGATACAGTGGCATCCTTCTTTGTAAGGATAGCTAGAATCATAGATGAACTCTAGGAAATAGATGAAATAGTACTTAAAAAGGAGCTTGTGATTATTGTTCTTCTAGGATTACCAACATCTTGGAGTGTCTTTGCATCATGAATCAACAGTTGGAAGGATACTCTTAAGTTCGAACAATTATGGAATGCAAGTAGTCAAAAAGAAGTCAGAATTTCATTAGTAAGCAACAAGGAGAATGAAGAGGAGAACATCTCAAATGCCTAATCCGATCATCACAAGAATAAAGGGACCTTCAAGAAGTTCAAAGGGCCAGGGAAGAAGATAGACCAATCCAAGCTTGAATGTTACAATTGTCACAAAATGGGTCACTACAGAAGTGATTGTCCTGAGAATCCAAGGAATAAAAGAAGGCACAAAGATCGAGAAAATGTTGTCGATGAAGGATCACCAAAGAAGAACAAGTCTGAAGAATCAGAAATAAAGGGCTTACACTACTAAGTCCTCCCTCTCTTAGTCCTCTACTCTACATTGTTTTCTTTTATGTTTTGATTTCTAGTACTTATAACTTGCTTTGGAAGAACATTTTTGAATTGTTTTGATAAAGTTATAGGTATCCCTCAAGACTGGATTAAGAGGGAGCCCTCACCATTTACCAAAGATAAGTATCTTACTCCTTGCATTATCCTTTATATTTGGTTTCCCTCTCTTATCTATATGTGTTTGTATTAGATGCTAATAACATTTCTTTTCATAGTTTCCTTGTTTAGGAAAGCTTGTTGAATACTCTAGGGTTATAAATTATGGAGAAGGCCTCACAAGATAAGCATGGTAGAAGTTCCATTACAAAAGAATCTCTCCAAGAATTGACGTCCTACAAGGTTTGTTAAGGAACAACTCAAAGGTATGTCTTAAGACCATAAGCTTTGTTCTCTTCATAACAAACGTATATTCATTTCTTTTAAAATATGCTTTACATTACTAACATCGTTATGTCTAGAACCTTTGAATCATAAAGATTCTTACTTGGATGATTAATCATTAGATTGAATCTACCCTCATTATACATTTATCATTCTTATGGAACCCTAAAAAGGTTCTCTACAAAACCCTGACCTAAGGGTGTGCCAATATTGATTGTGAAACCCTAGTCTTCTTAGGGTTATTGATGAAATCTAGAAAATACTATTCTTTTGATGTTTGGGGTTTTGATATTGTTATGGAAACCCTAGTCCTTTAGGGTTGGATGGTAATGTCTATGTATTGAATTCCTAGACCATTAAGGTTTTGGTAAATTAGGGTTTATGAGCAAAACCCTTACAATATCTAGAGTAAGCTCCTAGGAATGAAACCCTAGGTGTATATTTGTCTGTATGATCGAAACGCTAGCCTGATCAAAATTGTTATATGGCTAACTTAAATGCATTAATATTTGTGTCTTGGGTTTGCCTGATATACGTTGTGATATGCTTGTGCATGATTATGAAATCCTAGATATGTATATGTGCTAACCTAATTATTGATGCTCATAGCGTGTAAATTCTAGGGTTTGTAACTAAGCCCTAGTAGAATCTACCCTCATTATACATTTGATCATTCTTATGGAACCCTGAAAAGGTTCTCTATAAAATCCTAACCTAAGGGTGTGCCAATATTGATTGTGAAACCCTAGTCTTCTTAGGGTTATTGATGAAATCTAGTAACTATTCTTTTGATGTTTGGGGTTTTGATATTGTTATGGAAACCCTAGTCCTTTAGGGTTGGATGGTAATGTCTATGTATTGAATTCCTAGACCATTAAGGTTTTGGTAAATTAGGGTTTATGAGCAAAACCCTTACAATATCTAGAGTAAGCTCCTAGGAATGAAAACCTAGGTGTATTGTTATGCTCTTAACCTGCAAAATGATACCCAAATACAGAATATGCGAAGAAAAGATACCCAGAACACAGAATAGCAATGATTTTATTATTCAGAGAGTAATGTTCACTTGCCTCTTCGAGGGGGCAACCTCCAATAGAGCAGAGCTCGATTACAAAAATAAGACACAATGCTCCTCGCAGGGAGTCTCTATCCTTTATATATGACTCATACATGCAATACCACGGGCCAATACCATGGGTTTTATTAATACCATCTATCTAATACTACGGCCCATTTGCAACTAACTGTGGTTCCGTCATTAATTGCGGATTAACCACTTACAATTATTAATATGGGCTTTATTGACTCTTGACTATGATGTGATCCCATTACATAAATAAGGGGGTTAGGGTGGGACCCTAACATGCCCTCCCCCTTAAGACGAGCCTTGTCCTCAAGGCTGAAGTTGCGGAAATTGTTGAAGAATAGTGGTTGGTTCCCAAGTTGCATCTTCCGGAGAGGTGTGTTTCCATTTGACGAGGACTTCCTTAATCATGCGGCCGCACAGTTGCTTGTCTCGTGTGTCTAGGACCTGTTCGGGTTGAAGCCAGATGGACCCTTCTTCGTCCAATTCAGGTAGACTGGTCTGAATTCTACAATTGTTCCCAATCACTTTCTTGAGGCATGAGACATGGAAAACTGGATGGATTTTTGCAGTGGGTGGCAAGGCCAACTTGTATGCCACTTCTCCAATGCGCTGAAGTACTTGATATGGTCCATAGAATTTGGGAGAGAGTTTCTGACACCCCTTGTCCTTGAGTGATGTTTGCTTATATGGTTGTAGCCGTAAAAAGACGTGATCCCCTTCTTGAAATTGGCGCTCTGAGTGATGTTGGTCTACCTGTTGCTTCTTGCGGTTCTGAGCTTGATGAAGATTTTCTCGAAGATGGGCGAGCATGGTTGTGCGGTGTTGTAGGAGTTGATCCACTGCTTGTACTTTTGAGCATCCCTTGAGATACGAAGTAGGTGAAGGTGGGAGTTGACCATATACTGCTTCATAGGGAGTCATTTTGGTGGTGGCATGGTAGTTGGTGTTATACCACCATTCTGCCAGAGGTAACCACTGTACCCAAAGGTGTTGCTTTTCTGAAGTGAAACACCTAAGGTAGGTTTCTAGACATTTGTTGACGGCTTCGGTTTGACCATCTGTTTGCGGATGATAGGAAGTACTGAGTTTGAGTTGAGTGCCTTGTATTCTGAAGAGTTCTTGCTAAAAATTACTGGTGAAGATCGGGTCGCGGTCGGACACAATAGAAGTGGGCATGCCATGCAATTTGAAGATCTGATCCATGAAAGATTGAGCCACCAAAGTTGGTGTAAACGAGTGGGGTAGGGAACATAAATGAGCATACTTCGACAGTCGGTCTACAACCACCATGATGACTGACTTGTTCCCTGACTTTGGAAGACCTGTAATGAAATCCATAGAAACCTCCGTCCAAATTGATGCCGGAATGGGCAATGGTTGTAATGTGCCTGGTGTGTTGACGGTTTCCCCTTTGTGGTGTTGACAGACATCACATTCTGCTACGAAAGTAAAGATGTCCTTTTTCATGCCTGTCCAAAAAAATGATCTTCTGGTGCGAGCATACGTCTTCTGAAAGCCCGAATGTCCTGCAATGGGAGATGAGTGCAATTCTGCCAAAATGCGACTTTTGAGGGTGGATGTTGGTGATATTACGACTCTGTCCTTGTAGCGAAGAATATCATCCTGCCACGAGTAACCCTTGGTGGAATTTGGATCTACCTGCAATTGAGAAATGAGTTGGGAGAGCCCGGGGTGTGAAAACCATTCCCTGCGAGCCTCTTCAATCCATTATGGAATGGGGAGGGAAATTGCTAGCAGAGTACTTTCCTCCTCAAATTGGCGAGATAATGCATCTGCTACACTATTGTCTTTCCCTTTCTTGTAAATGATCTCATAATCGTATCCCAGCATTTTGGCTAGCCATTTATTTTTTTGTGGGGAGGATAGGCGTTGCTCCAAAAAATATTTAAGACAGTGATGATCTGTGCGGATTTGGAAACGTCGCCCCAATAAGTAAGGTCGCCAGGTCTCGACTGCATGTAAGATGGCCATCATTTCCTTCTCGTAGGTAGATTGGCCCAGATTCCTCCCACTGAGTTGTTGGCTTGTGAAGGCCAACGGTCGCCCTTCCTGCATTAAGACCTCCCCAATACCTGTACCCGAAGCATCACATTCAATGACAAAAGATTTGGTGAAGTCAGGGAGTGCTAAGATTGCAGTGGAACACATGGCATTTTTTAGAGCTGTAAAGGCTTGTTGTGCTTCCTCATTCCAGAAGAATGAATTTTTCTTTAGGAGTTGGGTGAGGGGCTTCGCTATGCGACCATAGTTGCGGACAAATTTACAATAATAGCCTGTGAGACCCAAAAATCCTCTCAAGCTCTTCAAGCTCTTAGGTTGAGGCCATCCCTGCATTGCCTGGATCTTTTTGGGGTCCACCTTGACACCTTCACGCCCCACAATGTGGCCCAAATACTCTACTTCTGCCATGCCAAACGAATACTTGGACATCTTGACAAATAATTTATCCTTGCGGAGCAGTTGCAAGAGTAGATCTACATGTTGAAGATGTGCAACCCAAGTGCAACTATAGATGAGGATGTCATCGAAGAAGACAAGGACAAATTTCCTGAGATATGGTTTGAGAATGTGGTTCATAAGGCTCTGAAAAGTAGAGGGGGCATTACAAAGACCAAATGGCATGACCAGGAATTCATAATGGCCTTCATGAGTTCTGAAAGCAGTCTTGGGGATGTCGACTTCCTTCATGCGAATTTGGTGGTAGTCTGAGTGAAGATCCAGCTTGGTGAAGAATTGAGCCCCATTGAGTTCATCCAGCAAATCATCAACCACCGGGATGGGAAATTTATCTTTGACTGTCAACTTATTGAGGGTCCTGAAGTCGGGACACATCTGCCACTCCCCATCTTTCTTGAGCACCATGACCACTGGAGATGAATAAGGACTAATGCTGGGACGAATGACACCTGCTTCCAAAAGTTCCTTGATGATTTTTTCTATTTCATTCTTTTGGGTGAAAGGATATCTGTATGGGCGCACATTTGGGGGTTGGGCCCCTGGAACCAAGGTGATGCTATGATCATGTTCCCCTCGCGAGGGTGGAAGCTCATGAGGCTTGTCAAAGACCAACAGATGGTTATTTAAAATCTGTTGCATCTCAGGATGAATTGGCAGAGGCTTTGTTTCGACTGCCTGGATGGCATTAAATTGAGCTACAACTCCATGATTGCCCTTTTTTAACAATTTTTCCATTCTATGCGAGCTGATGATAGAGGGGGCTCCCGCCTGGAGTCCACGGAGGGTATGTGTGTAGTTGTTCTGCTTAAAACTCATATATAATTCCTAGAAATCCATTGTGATTGGCCCAAGAATGCGGAGCCATTCAGCGCCGAGGACAATGTCACAACCCCCCATGTGTATGGCAAACATGTGGGTTTTCAACTGATAATCCCCCATTTGAAGTTTGACATTTTCACAGTGGCCTTCACATTTCATTGTGCCTCCATCCGCAATTTGAACTTGGAAGTTAGAAACTGCGCATACAAAACAATGCACTGCTTCTGCGACTTTTTGATGGATGAAATTATGTGTACTTCCACTATCAATCAAAACTACTACTGGGCGATGTTTAATGAAACCTCTGATTTTGAGAGTTTGAGGGGAAGAAATCCCTGCCAACGCATGCAGCGAAATAACTGGTTTGTCAGGGACATTGTCCTGTTGGTTGTCTTCTTTTAGCGCTTCATGGTCCTCAAGTGGTGGATCTTCCTCTGTTGAGCTGTAGTCAGTGGCATCTATTTGAAAAAATTTGGGCTCCTTGCATTTATGACCTGGGGAGTATTTTTCATCACAGTAGTAACATAGTCCTTGCTTTCTTCTTTCGGCCATTTCCTTAGGTGACACCTTTTGGACCTTAAGTGTTTGAGTCATGTGGTGAGCCTGTGGGGGGCGACCTTTAGCGGAGAAATTTGTGCGACTGTATTGGGCTGCTAATGCACGTTCCACGTTACGAGCTACCTTGCAAGCCTCCGTCCATGTGGGAGGGTGGTGCAGTAGGACTTGAGCTTTGATGGCTTCTTTAAGACCGCTGATAAAACATTCCGTGAAGAACGCATCTGAGAGACCCCAAGTACGGAAGGCTAAGGCTTCAAAAGCTGTAATATATTCATCCACTGTACCAGTCTGTCGGAGCTTAGTAGGACGACCCAAAAAAGAGCCCTCCTGTTCAAAGCGGCTTTGAAGAGCTTTTGTAAATTGGGTCCAAGTCCTAAAAGGTCCATTGCAACGTTGATGCCATTCCCACCATTGCCACCTTTCATTGTCCAAGTACATGCTCCCCAACATAAGCTGAGTCGCATCATCTAAGATACGATTCAGTTTGAAATACTAGTCCATTTGTGCTATCCATGCCGACGGGTGAGAACCGTCAAATTTATGCATATCCAACTTGGGAGGTCGCTGACTGGGTGGTTGGTGGGTGTGCCAGACGTGAGGAGAGTGGCTAGACTCACCCTCATTGTATCCATTGCCATTATACGCCTCCTCGTGGGCTGGCTCCTTGTCCTTCGGGATGAGTTGCGCGACCTGGATACTTAGTCCGTTAAGCTGAAGGGTGAGGGCTTGCATGGATTCTTCAAGTTTGTCGATCCTTTCATTGGCCATCGCTTGAGCTCTAGTTTCTACCATACACCAACCTGATGAAAATTTGGGACTGCCTAAAAATTTTCACTAATAATTGAATGGTACCACCATGCTCAACTCGTCGTCCTGATTCTGTTGGGCTAGATCACCAATAAGCGCCCCGGAAGATCTCAGACCTTGCCAAATCCTCAAAATGTCAATGTGGCCAAAAGTCCTGCGAGAATTATACCCCGGTATAGGAACCCTTCACAACGACTCCGATCTGGTGGATCTGAGAGATCTGAATGGCGGATCTGATGGCGGAACAGACTGCTTCTGCGGATCTGATGGATCTAATAGATCGGAATGGCTGATCTGCGAACTTGAGACTGCGGGACTGATGTCTGCTGCTGCTGCACCCTTTTGCACAAGCGGGTCTGGAAGAGATGCTGTGTGATCCCCTGATAGAAAAAGGGAACTATGGTCTTGAGGAGTGTCAGGTGCTACAGATCGCAATATACATAAGGGTCTGGCAGTAGTACTCGGCCCAATGTTTCAGGGCTCTAACTAAGGAGGATCGACCGTACCCTTAGCCGTACAACCCGACTACCCTATCGTACGGGTGAGTAATCTCCCCGAGTGCTGTTCTCGGTGTACTGTAGCCGCAAGACGGCCGACGGTTTATCTATGGCGAGGTTTCAAGGGAGCCTAGGGGGCTTCCAATATACCCAGAGGGTACGTGGAAGACAATCCGTGCGCGGTTCTGTCTAATGCGCTACTACTCGAAGGGGTACCCACAGGGGTTACAAGGGAGTCCAACAGACGTGACCACCTCTTGTATTTCCTACGTGCATGCCTCCCCAAATCTGCAGGTTTATGCGCTCAGCGACAGATCCCGTGGTTTAAAGACGCCGGAACACGTCTCTAGCCAAAAAAAAATTCTGCTAAGAAATGGAGATCCCACCGACCCTGGAAAGTGCTCTGATACCACTTGTTATGCTCTTAACCTGCAAAATGATACCCAAATACAGAATATGCGAAGAAAAGATACCCAGAACACAGAATAGCAATGATTTTATTATTCAGAGAGTAATGTTCACTTGCCTCTTCGAGGGGGCAACCTCCAATAGAGCAGAGCTCGATTACAAAAATAAGACATAATGCTCCTCGCAGGGAGTCTCTATCCTTTATATATGACTCATACATGCAATACCACGGGCCAATACCGTGGGTTTTATTAATACCATCTATCTAATACTACGGCCCATTTGCAACTAACTGTGGTTCCGTCATTAATTGCGGATTAACCACTTACAATTATTAATATGGGCTTTATTGACTCTTGACTATGACGTGATCCCATTACATAAATAAGGGGGTTAGGGTGGGACCCTAACATGTATATTTGTCTGTATGATCGAAACACTAGCTTGATCAAAATTGTTATATGTCTAACTTTAATGTATTAATATTTGTGTCTTGGGTTTGCCTGATATACGTTGTTGTGATATGCTTATGCATGATTATGAAATCCTAGATATGTATATGTGCTAACCTAATTATTGATGCTCATAGTGTGTAAATTCTAGGGTTTATAACTAAGCCCTACTAGAAGTTTGATATTCTAGGATATGATGATATTGTTTCAAATGTGATGATAAAGTCTAGGGTTTACAAAACGTTGGTCATATTGTTGAAACCTCAGATTGTGCTATGATTTGATATCTAAGATGGCATCTAGGGTTTGCATTAAATCGTTGTAGAAGTCTCACATATAAATTCTGAAAATTGTTAGATGCATTGTAGAATTGGACTTGTTTGAATTGCTTCTAGAGTTTGCAATATATCATAGTAGAGTCTGTCATATCTCTGAAAGAAATATTGAGGCCCTAAATATAATGAGGCTGATATCTTGATTGAGTTACTAATGTGATTTAGGGTTTGTAACCAAACCCGAGCAAGAAGTTGAAGTACAGAAGTGTGTGTCTCTTGCTAATTATGAACCTAACCAAGTGTAGGTATTTGATGTCTAAAGTCAAATGCTTCCATTATTATATGATTATGATATAGTCAACTTCAAGCTATGTACTTGGTAGTACTTGTTGTTTAAGTTGTGCAGGTACATAATCTTCAAGATATTGAAGATATTAATAAATAAAGTTGACTTGATAATATTGGTAAGCATGATGAAGGAAGATATATGAATGAGGATGATCAAGATGACTTTGATAAGAAGGAATGAAGCCATGAAAGACTCTTTGATGTTATAGAAAGTAGTTGATCTCCCTAAGTTAAGAGGGAGCCTGGATGAAATGAAGGGTATATCTCCCAAGTTGAGAGGGAGGCCATATTATGATAGTCATGATGGATAAACTGAAGAAGAAATTGGAGAATATATATTGAGGATGTATTTGTGCTACTAAAGAAATTAAAGAAGAAAAGCTTCTGACTAATTGCATATGCATAACTTGATATAAGTGGCATCAAGATGATTGAATACCCCGAAGGTTTGTGTTATGTGTATTTGAAAGTTTTTTACTGATTGGGCTTGTGTTTGTACAGGTAAATCTCTCGAAGTTTTGGAAGCATGTTTGATGTTACTGATTTGTTTGATCGCGAGAGATTTGTTGTTCCCGAATTGAATAATCGAGAGTGTTGATGCATTGTATGTAATACAAAATTCCTGGGAGGACATCTGGTCGGCATGTGTGTTGGTGTCTAGTTCTCGAGGTAGGGAGGGTGGAGTTGGTCATAGAGCTATGACCTTGCATTATGCACCTAGTTCCCTGGGTTGATAGTTAGCAAGTAAGCTTGATGGTATCTAGACTGGCTGAAAGCTTTAGTCCATCTTAGTCCCACCCAGATAGATTGCCCTGGTCAGGAATCTAGTCCATGGCATCGTGTGCGCCTAAACTCTTTGTAGTTCATGTGTTTTGAGATCTTTCATGTACTTGTATATATATGTAATTATGAATACGTCCCTAATTAAGAGGGAGTGTTGAAGAATGTAACTAAGTTTGGTCTTCATAATTGTATTTGAATCATAATGAAATGTATTTATCAAAAGAAAGAAAAAGAAATTTTATTATATATATTGACTTATTAAAGCATGGGTTTCATGCTTGGGTCAATTGTTTTTAGTTCAAGGTCTCCATTGTAGACCTCTAGGGTTTATGTCAAGTGTCCTTGTTGTGATATTATAAAGAACCCTTTTGGGGAATTATTTGTCAAAGAAGAAAATTATTCTATTGTAAAATTAGGTCATTTAGTCCTCCTCCACCAGTCGGCCTCAAGAAGATCAAGTCAGCCTCAAACAAGGTAATTCGATCTCACAAGAAGCCTATATATCGAAGCTGTGAAGTTGATGCATCAAGGTCAAAGTTGTGAAGCTGTTGCATCAAGGCCGAAGCTGTGAAGTTGATGCATCAAGGTCAAAGTTGTGAAGCTGTTGCATCAAGGCCGAAGCTGCAAAGTGGCTGCATCAAGGTCGAAGTTTGGAAGTTGCGTCAAAGTTGAAGTTTCTTGAATATTGTTGGGATGAAGCTACTAAACAAAAGGTAAGAATTGAAGGTTGTTGCATAATATCAAATGGTTGACTTGGTGGAGGACGAAGGTTTGTTGGTCTAGGGTCTTGGTTGTCTCACTAATTATGAATCTACGAAAGGAAGAGTTGTTGACTGGGTTTTCCCCTGTATAGGGGTTTTTCCCTCGTCCGCTTACATCTGGTGCTTTTGATCTTCGTGTTATGGTTTTGGTAATTGCTTGATGAATTAAGATAAAAGAACACAAGGAATTTAATAAGAACATAAGAATATCACAAGTAATTATCAACAAAAGAAAATATTTCTACCTTTCTGATTTCCCAACAGCTAGGTTGCACGAAACGGGGAAACGGGTACGAGTTTCCCAAACGGGCACAGGTACGAAACGCGACCTCCCCAAATTTTGGAAACGAGGAAACGCAAATATATATATGTGTGTGTGTGTGTGTGCAATCATAAAGCATACATGATACATTATAATTTATTACATTTAAACATTATGATTAGATTTACATCACATTTACTCATGAATGATCACATAATGAAAATAAAAATATCGGAATATCCAAAAGCAACCTTTATTATATATCCAAATCTCAAAATCAGCCTTTATTATATATTAATAAATGAGGTTGCAAGTACAATAAAGACTATAAGGCTACAAGAACTATAGAGACAAAAGACTAATCCTCATCAAAAATAGAAGCAGAAGCATGCTCAACAATGGATGGTGGTGCTGAAGAAGATGATGGGCCAATTCCACTTCCAGTCTAGACCTCAATATTCAAGGCAGCAAGAGAGAGATCCAAATCAGGACTTTTTGCATCCACATCCCATTCTTTAGAAGGATCGTTGTTGTATTCTGGACTCCTACGAGATGCAAGGAGAAGGTTGGAGTGCACATAAACAAGATCCTCTACCTTCTGTAAACCCAACCTATTGCACTTCACAGAATGAATTAAACCATAAGTGCTCCAATTCCTTTCTGTTGATAAAGAGGTTGCCACTTGTAAAAGAATACGAATGGCAAGGTTTTGCAAATGTACACCATTTTCTCCATGACAAATCCACCACCTAACTGGATTCATGGTGCTTCTCTCCTCCAAAGCTGAAATATTTGCATAATCATCTATTCCTGCAGCAAAACTGGCAAATTCTTCCTTTACCTCCCTGTGCAGATAAGAAGGAAACATTCTCATAAGGGCTTTTTTCACCCCATTAGCCACCTCTCTATCCTTATGAGGTGCCTTCTTCTTCCCATTGCTTTGAGCAATAAGCTCCTCATCATAAAATTTGGGGTTCAAGGCATGTGCTAAAGTGTGCAATGGAGTGTTGAAATTGTTCCACCTATCAACAATGATTTTCTTGACTAAACCAGCAAAATTATCATCAACAAACAAAAGTTGTGGAGACTCTTGCAAAATGATTTCCATAGTTTTCTCAAACATGTAATCCATGCCATCATATACCTCTCCTACGAAAGGTTGCTCAGTGTCAGCGCTCTGAAGAAGCTCAAATGCAGGGGTTGTGAACTTTAGCAAGAAATCTACCTTGCTCCACCAATCCTCATCAAGACACAATCTATGCACCATATATCCCCGCTCTGAATCTGCTTGTCTCCACTCAATCCAAAGTTGACTCACCACCATAGGAACTAATGCATGTTTAACCTCAACTAGGAGGCGCAACATCAAGAAGTTTGAGGCATATCTAGTCTCAGCAACTTTTAACAACTCCAATTTGGAGTACTCTCGAAATATGGCCTGATATTGGTGGTGGTTGGTGATGAATTTGACAATCTCCCTTGCTTCCCCTGTGATTTCCTTTATCCAGGAAACTTTGTTGTCAATCTCCTCTAAGATCAGATTCAAATTATGGACAATGCACAGTGTCCAAAAGATGTGGTCATACCTCCCCTCAATAATTAAACCTGCAACTTTGCAAACTAGTGCATTATCCGTGATAACTTGCACCACCTTGTTAGGCCCTATTTGTTCAATAGCTTTTATAATAACATCAACAATGAACTATGCATCTTTTACCTCTCCTGAGCAATCTTCTGCCTTGATAAACATTGCTCCTTTGGGGGAAGTGGCAATGATATTTATCAATGGTATGCGCCTTGTATCTGTCCATCCACCTAAGACTATGGTAACCCCAGAGCTACTCCAAGAAGAACGAATTGGTGATAAAATATCCTCCACAAGCTCCTTCTCATTAAGCTGAGTTCAGACTTTCTCATAGTTGGGTCCCTTGTACCCTTGAGGAGCTTTGTTAATTTCCCTTATCATATCTTGCCAATAAGGAGAGCGAACAACATTGAGTGTGATACCACATGCATAAATGCACCTAGCCACTCTGGAATCAGTTTCTTCTCTCGCTTGCACATTCACCAATTTAGCAATTCCGCTATCCTAAACTGAAGGGGATGCCCCTCTAGTATTTTTGGGTGCTGGTTGTTCATGTTGTTGAGTGGCACCGACTCTCCTCTTTCTTGCTTCAACTACAATCCTTGGCTCAATGTTAGATGGAGCTTGAGGAGTAGCTTGAGTAAGCTCATCATGCCTTCTCTTAATAACATCTGCCTCATCTTGCTCTCTTTGATATGCCCTCCTTGCCAATGGATCTGTTGTTTTTGTGCAACCCACAACCCCCTGTCCTCCTCCACGCAAAAGATGTGCCTTCACTCTTGGTTAAGAGCCCTTGTATGAATTATTGCAAAGATTACATCGCCATTCCCATGAGCCACCACCTCCACATTTTTGAAGCTTCTAAACATGCCTCCAAAGAGGATAATATTCAGCCCTTAGGTTGGCCCTAGGGCTTGAACTTGCAGTTGCACTTTGGTTGGAAGCCATTGCTACAAAAATAAATGAAAAAAAACAAATCTGTAAATAAAAAACGTTTTTCATATTTTTGGCAACATAAACCCTTGAAAAATTGAAGAAATAGAAGGAAAAAAACTAAGAAAATGAATGTTGCTTACCCAAATTAATTTTCTGTAGCTGAAGCTACCCCAAAATGCCAAAAAAGACAAGAAAATATGGTTGTAGCTGAGCCAAAAAACCAAGAATGCCATAGCCAGAAACTCTACACTCCAAATCTGCTACTAGAATCTTTTTCTCTTGCTGCTGAAATATCTTGCTCTTGCTACTGAAATCTCCTTTGCTCATTGTTGAAAACAACCTGGCTGGAACCACTGCTCTCTTCCTCTCTTCTCCTTTGCAAAAATCGTTAATCTCCAAGATAAACGACTTGCTCAACTGTGTGATGAGAGAATGAGGCGAAGGTCACTTTTATAACTTGAAAGAGGCATCTAGAAGCAGCGAGAAGCCACTTTAGTCACCCAATTAAATAATAGGAAACAAAATAAAATAAAATAAAAATTAAGAAAATGTCAATCTGCGTGGGGAAACTCCGCCACTGCGTGGAAACTCGCTTCCGACCATACTAGCCACATTTCCTCCTCAAGAAACGGGTCAATATGGCCAAAAACAAGTTTTCGGGCCATACCGTATGGGTTTCCCCATTTCCGTATGGAAACGGACCCTCTTCCCACGTTTCCTGCAACTTAGCCCAACAGTCTTCAGGCCTAGGTAAGATCTCCCAAACTCCATTCTTCATTATAGATTGATATTCTCCATTCATGGCATCCTTCCATTCTTGGTGATTGACATCTTCTTAAAAAGTGGATGCCTCTGCTTCTATTAGTTTTGTCATGTAGGCTGCATATCCAGAATATCATTTGGGCTTTTTGCTTTCCCTAAATGTACCTTGAGTTGGTTCATGACCTTCTGCATCTGGAAGTGTAGACTTCAACCAGTTAGGTCTTTTTCTAGATTCAGGGATAGCCATAGGTTGTATAGGTTCACTGGGACCTTCATCTTCAAGATTTGATTCTTCTTCTTCCTTAGTAACTTCTTCTTCGAATACAGGAAATTCTCTATCATCAGAGTCCTTAGGGACATCCTTTGATTTCTTGAAAGGAATACTTTCATCAAATATACCATCTTGGTTGACTTCTATTCGGTGCCCTTGTTTTATGTAGATCCTATAGGCCTTAGAAGAGTTGTTGTAGCCAACGAATGTTCCCTTCATGCCTGATGGATCCAACTTCTTTCTCTTGTCCTCAGGTATATGAATATAGACAGGAACAATTCTTCAAGAGTTTTGTTATCCAGTGACCTGTGGGGACTTCAATTTTGTATGTATACAGTTGTCTTTGTAGCTTCACCCCATATAAATTTCGGTAAATCTTGATCACGTAACATTGTTTTCACACTTTCTTCAATGGATTGATTCTTTTGTTCTTCTACTCCATTTTTTTCAGGACTATGTGGGACTATCAACTCCCTTTTAATCCCAGACTCTTTACAGAAAGCGATGATTTCCTTAGATGTGTATTCTCCTCCATTGTCAAATCTTAATACCTTGATTCTTCTTTCTGTAAGGTTCTCTACTTTAGCTTTAAATTCTTGAAATTTGGGTAAATACTTCATCCTTGGATTTCACTAAGTAAACCCAAGTTTTCCTTAAATGGTCATCCATAAATATGACATAGTATAGATGACCTCCAAGAGGTTTAGGAGTCATAGGACCACAGAAATCAAAATGAATAAGATCCAAGATTTCTTTTGACCTCGAAGCATTGCTTCCAAATGGTCTCTTAGTGTTCTCATCCAATGCACATCCCTTGCATACTCCTTCGTGATCTTCCTTCAGTTCGGGGGTTCCATCTACTATCGAATTTAGGGTTGGAAGGATTTTGAAATGGAGATGACCGAATCTTCTATGTCAAAGTTCACATGGGATGATTTCAATGTGAGCTAGCGCTTGAGCAAGGGGAGATAGCAAATCACTCTAGCATTTTTTATACTTGAGTTTTTACCCCATACTACAACTTTTCCATGAGTGAAGGCTACTCTTTCACCTTTATCTTCTAGACTTGAAATAGAAAGTAAATTCTTATGCAAACCTAGAACAAATAGGATCTTGTTGAGATGAATATTGCCTCCATTCTCCAACTCTATCGAGGTTGATCCAATTCCTCTCATAGGATAGCTCTTATTATCACCAAGTTCTACGAATTAAGAAGAATTTTGTTTTGACAATGTTTTTAGTTGCTTGTGATGACCATTCATGTGTCTTGATGCTCCACTATAAATCACCCAAATACTCTCATCTTGAAATGTGTCGGTGAGTGTTGAGAAGAGTCCTTCGTCCTTTGTCTTGGTTGCTTCCTTCTTTGGAGAAAATAGGAGATTCAATACTTCTTTAATACCCTTATTGAGATGACTTTCCACCTTTGAACACTTCTTGAGAAACTTCTTCAATGTAGTAGAGATCTTCATAATGCCCTTAGCCAACCTTATCTCTGATACCATGTTAAGATATCTATAGGGCAGTGAAACTGCTTGTGATGTATTTTTACTTTTTCTTACTTATTAGCTTCTTTTATTATTATATTTGTATATCAGTAAACAGATACCGAAAACAAGAAGAACAAGAACACAAAATATAGGCTGCAAGCCAGGGCCAAAACCTTTCCACTTGAGAGGAAAACCCGTAAATCTCTTCTCTTCCTTATAGGTATTTCAAATGACGAATTCCAAGACCTCTAGACCAAGACCAGGGCCAACCTTTCCGGATGATGTGCTTTCCTTGTCCAAGTCAAACCCAGTCAAATCTCTTCTAGTAGCACAACTTTCACCCCCGGCTGCAGAATTTCAGCCTCCACTGCAGACTTGAATTTTTCAGCCCTCCTGCGGTTGTTTCCGCCACACTGTGAGCTTCGTTTAGCCTTCCAAGGTTTCCTTAGACCTTTGCTCGGCTTTCTCATCCTTCCGTTGCTTGTGGATGGCTTCTTGTGACCTTCGCTTGACCTTCTTTCCTCCCCTTCTTCAAGATCAAACTTATGGAAGAAAAACCCTAGATCTGCTGCAAAAACCCTAGCCTTCCTTCGCACATGTGAGAGAGAAATAACCCAAAATAAGTCTTCTTTTTGTCCTCTTCCTTCTTCGCTTCCTTCTTCTTCCTCCTTCACTTGGGTGAGCGAGAGATGAATGTGCTTCAAGGAGGTCAAGATTCCTCCTTTATATAGGCTTCTCAAGGGTGGACATGGCTCCTCAAATTAGGCCGACTTACGAGCTGCCAAGCTGGCTTGATCTTGAAGGTTATTTTGACACTTTTAAGGACAAAAATAATTTTCTTTACAAGTTACAATGTGCTCGATGGGGTATTCAACTTATGACAATGACTCTTATGACTTCTTGACCTAGGACAAACCCTAGAAGCACTCAATGGGTGCTTGACCTATAAAATAAAAGACCTTGAGCATGAAACCCATGCTCCAAAAATAATAATAATAATTTTCTTTCGTTTTACAATATACAAGAATCAAAAGTACATTTCATATTTATGAAGACCGAACCTAGTTACACATTTTTGAACACTCCTTCCCTAAAATTGCTTTTCCTCAAGCAATGTAATCACAAGTTGTCGCTTAACAAGCTAACCCAAACTGGAACTAATACCAGGGTCCCAAATGTGCCACTAAGCCACTCCAAGCCACTGTACTACCCCAACATGAATGAATCCCTTGATACCGGGATCCCAAACCATCCTATTCAACGTGAAGCATTCCTCACTCCATTCACTGTCCAACAAGGTATAGGCACCAGAGGCCCTCTGAACACCGCCAATAAGTAGAGCATCTCAATAATGCAAAATCTTGATCAACTCCTCGAGAAGTTGCCCTACTAGGGAACTAATCTTGTGTACCTCAAGAATGAACTCCTGAAGGTATAATCCAACTCCTGCAGAAAAGGATCTTTATTCGCATGAGCTAACCATAGTCTCCTCCTACTGATCATACTGCCATGCTAGTGAGGCGGCCCATGACATCAACGAATCACTAAGGAGTAAAACGCTCTCCATAAAACTAAGGTCCAATGGAAGATCTGATGTTTTTTCATTTCCTAGATTAGTTGTCATTTCATTTTTATTTGTATTGCCATATTAGGAAGGGATAGGACTTCAATCTGACTCTCTTACTATATTTGATGTTATATTGTCAAGTTTTCAAGTGACAAGTGGAAGATTTTGTGGTTCTCACATCGTCTTGAGAAGAGCATGTGTCCTGGAGTTGGAGCCAACTATTACCCATCATGTCAACAAGGGTGCATATGAATACTTTGCAATATTTATCACCAACAATGCAAGTCAAGGTCACAAATCAAAAGTGATGTAAAAACCATGTGACGCCCTGTATTAGGTATCCTAGACCTGTCTTTGTCATTGAGTCTATATTTTGTTGTCTTGGTCAAACCATGACAGTTCCCTTAAAGTCTCACTTTGGGTTACTCTCGTCCTATATAGGATTGGAGGACCTTAGACGAACTCTGTTGTGGACTCATGGTTTTATGGGAACCTATATTTGTAGGGGTGATCACCAATGTATGGGCCAGTCCATCCCACATCAAGATGCACCTATGCCATTCCATGTGGTTAGGGTCTATTGAGTCCATAGGCGATCTTGGTTTTTGTGCAGTATTCCCCATGACAACACTAAGAGCATGGCAATCTCATTTCACAACATTTCACGTTTCCCGGGGAAATTCATAGTTCCCAATGTAACATGGTCCCAATGCTCAAAAGTCAACTTGGTCTCAGAATGTGCATTTTGATTAGAGGATTCCATGCCACATGATTTTTTTTATCAAAGCATCCAATGGCTAGTTACAACTTGGTCAAGCTTCGTCAACACGTCAAAGCAAGTTTCCAGGAGCAAAATAAGCTTGGGCAAAATCGTATGTGCATTGCGTCAAAAGTGATCAGCATGAAGAGACAAACAATACTCATGTCAGATTTCAAAGATCAGTTAGGGCATTATAGAACCAACACAAGGAGGTGATGACATGGCATACAAGGTGATGATGTGGCAACGCCCTACGGGATATGAAAAATCTAAGAAATATCTAGTACAGATCAACACTAGTAGAGTAATACCTAGGTTCCAAAATTTCCAAGTGAGCTAAGGCATTGAAGATCCAACAATAGGGTGACTAAGTCCAATTATTCAAAGGGCATAGTCAAGTCGATCTAGCTATTGAAGGGAACTAGCCGTTAGAAGGAAGATGGACCAGGAACTTGAGCATTGGACCAAGAGGGTAGCCATTGCAAGATGATTAGGTCCACCAAATGACCAAGTCCTACTCTTCCATGGATGAAGTCAAAATTGTCATGGACCAAGCCAGTGGAATGTTGAGCCTTCAAAGCTTACTATTTTGACTATTGAACATTGTGGACCACAAGAAAAGGGATCTTTTGAGCTAAATTGTGGTGAGTTGTTGTTAATTTTAGGTATGTTCTATGCTGAGAGCAAATTTACTTCAATTTTCCATATTAGCTCAATATCAATTCCAGATTAGCAATCACATTTAGCATGATAGTAAAATGCAGATAGAATATAAACATAAATCGTAGAAAACAAGCCAACACAAGAGGACGCAATATGTGGCATCAGCCAGGGACAAACCCTAATGTGGGGAAACCCTTGATCAATTCTTCTTATGTTTTTCAATAGTTCAGCATAGAGAGAGATAGTACATATACATTAGAAGTCAACATTTTGACTTATCTAACTAAGAGCAGAGATCTTCTCTAAGAAGATGGCACATGACGTAGTTGATCTAAACTCAAGTGAAGGCATACTGCTTCAACTGGTCCTCCAAGGTGACTCCATCACCATGCGGCACACATCACTGTGTTGCACCTCATCATCATGCTGCACCTGTCACTGTGTTGCACCCAATCACTCAACTACTCTTCATCACTATGCTGCTCTCATCACTGAGTTGCACCCAATCATCATGATGTGCCCATCATGTTGTACTTCATCAACATTCCGTTGCATCCTTCATGTTGCACTATGTTGTACCCTTTATGCACTCAATGCATACTGCAATATATAACAATACTGTTGCTGCAATACATCATATTGCTACACCTCATTGCAGCATTCATCATCACTGTGTTGCACTTTGTTACATTTGTGCTGCACTCATCATGCTATGATACACTTCTTCACTAGCCCATCATCATGCTACAACATTCATCATCATGATACAACTCATACTGCTACACCTCATTGCAGCATTCATCATCACTGTGTTGCACTTTGTTACATTTGTGCTGCACTCATCATGCTATGATACACTTCTTCACTAGCCCATCATCATGCTACAGCATTCATCATCATGATACACCTTATTACAATGTTGTCACATCATATTGTATCATGTTGTTGTTTGTTGCATCATTGGACTCAAACAGCAATTCAGACAGCCTTCACAATGTGGTCATGGATTGGTTAGGGCATTAAGGAAGTCCTACCAGCCTTCACACATCAATTGCAATATCTCTCTCAAGGCTACGGTCACTCTTCTTCAACACTCCTAAATGAGCCACATTGTCACCTACAGCAAAGTGGCATAAGGACACATCCTCCAAAATGTGATATGATAGCTGACTTACCTTACAATGTCTCCTTCATCATTTGGTTGATAGACTCCTCTCCAACTGCAACCATGATGACCTCCTTGAGGGCTGATACTAGCCCTCCTTTGATTGCGGTTAGAAGCACAAATGGACAGCTGCTATAGTCCTCCATTTTGGTGACTGTAACCTTCTCTTTTTACTGCGGCTAGGGTAGACTTGAGACTGCAGATTAGTAATCATTCAAGCAACGTATTGTAGCTCTAGAGATCCCCTAGGACTGTGGCCAAATCTTGTCATTTACTACAGCTAGGGTAAGACTATAGTCCTCCCATTAGGACTGCGGCTTGCTGGGTATAGAAACCTCCTACTTGACTGCAACTAGGTCTTTCTATTAGGGCAGCGTTAAGGCTTCTTTATTAGGGCAATGTTAGGGCTTCATTAGGGCAGCGTTAGAGCAGCATTAGAAGCACATCTTCCTGACAGTGTTAAACCTTTATCTCCATGCCAGCGTTAGGGACTAGGGCATGTTCTTTAGGGCAGCATTGATCCTTCTTTCCCATGGCAGCATCCAGGGTAACTCTTCTTAGGGCAGTGTATATTCTTAGGATCTCACCTCCCACCAAAACCCAAAGACAAGTGGGGAGGAAGAGATCACAAGAAGAGTGTGTGTCCAAATGACTAGCAAACCACCTCTTTTTATACTAAAACGTTAAGCACAAGTGGGGGCAACTTGGTTGTTGGCCGACCTTGACGAATATTCCCATAATACAAATAAATTCATATCTCCATGAATACATGTCGAAATCGGATGATCTTTATATCAACCCTACACCTCTCGTCGAGAGGAAGCTAAGAAAAATATCAACTGCCATAGATAAGATGACCCATATGGAGTTTGGCCCTAGTTGCCAATTTTAACACCCCCTCTCAACTAAGGAGAACTCCATCTGCTAATCCATCTGCCAAACTGTACCAGCTCTACCATCAATGCCTTGCATTGCTCTGCTCAACTCTGCTATGCTCTGCTGAACTATGAAGAAGAAGAAGTGATCGAGAATGTATCATACCATCCTCTATTAACCCAAAGTCAGTCCCATATAAAAGAGAGTGTCTCATACCACTCTTACTGATCCGAAATCAGTTCCAAATAAAGAGAGTGCATCATACCACTCTTACTAATCTAAAATTAGTTCCAAAAGAGAGTGAGTTATATCACTCTTACTAACCCGAATTCAATTCCAATTGATCCCAGATCAATATCATCCTAGCATAGGGAGTACGGTAGTAACAAGATGCGTCCATCGGTACCACTATGGTCCCTATCCTCATTTCCCTACTCATTGGCCAGATGAGAGGTACTTCCCATGAGTCCCAGACTACATGGGTAGGATGTCTCAGCAGGAGAAGGACGAACGACTCATCCTGCCTACATGTCGTCAGGGATATCCCAGGGGAAGGTTGAACCACTCACCCTGTACACAATAAATCACTAGGGGAAGGCTGAACCACTCACCCAATGACTGTGTCTCAACAGGAGAAGGATGAACCACTTATCCTGCCTACATAGCAGACCACTAGGGGAAGGTTGAACTACTCACCCTATGGTTATTCATCGCTCCAAGAAGTACCCCCAAGCCCCCGGAGCTCCCAGAGCTCAATGTCCATATCATTCAAGACCCTTAGGAGAGAGTCTCTCCATGACTCCTAGTCGTTCTCGGAAAGTCACAAATTTGACCATTCCCAGGGGCTTCAGCAAAATGTCGAGGACCTGCGTATCAGTCCCAATGCGATGGAGCCTTCTTGCTCCTCTATGTACCATATCCCAAATAAAGTGGTACCTGATGTCTATATGCTTAGAGCGATACGAGATACCTCAACAATCAAATCCCCCTCTAGTCACCACAGAATATCACGATGGTATGCAGCACATGTCTAAACAGCTCACTGAAGAGCTTCCTGTTGACGGTGTTGGACCCGCCAACATGTAAGGGGATCTTCCCGGTGAGAAGTCCCAATTAGACCTCACACTGTTTGGTGTAGGAGTCCTAGCAGTGAGTCGTACGGTAATACCTTAACTGCGATTTCACATAGAGGCAAGTAAGATGTCCCTGTTGGTAGCAAGGGTGTGACAGCTGCAGTAAGTCAAGGAAGGTGCATGAGAGGTTCTAACACACTGAGGGTGAGGTGAGTGCGCCCCTTGGAAACCTGTAATAGTACACGGATTGGAAGGGAATAAATGAGTGAAGATGCATCACAAGCTAGAAAGCAAGTTAGCAAGCAATCCAAAGTGATGCTTAAACCAATAGCACATTTCAGAAAGAGCCATACATACTTATACAAAATAGTCCATACATGCATGCATAAGAAAACAAATACATATATCATTTAGAGTAAACCAGATAGCATAGAATACAATACAACATATGCATGAAACATGTTGGCTCTGTTATATTAAGAAGTGTAAGTTCCAGTCATACAATACATCCATGTCTAACCACTAGTTCCGACAGCGGAACGTTACAGCCACAACCGCCTGCTCCTCCAAAGAGATATACTAGCTCTGCGCAGTGGAGAAGCCAAGGCTCATTACAATACTGTCCAAGCTCTCTCCAAGATAGTCTTATCGGAAGCTTGGCTGACCAAAAGCCTTTACAATGAGTTATGAGGTTCTATTTATAGCAAAGGGTGGGGTGACCCTTGACATTCCCCTTTATGAAAGTTCATCTACCCTCATGAATCTTCATCTACTTCATGGCTATTACATCCAACTATCGACACTTGAACTTCCACTTGACAAGACGTTACATTACAATGCACATGTGCCCATGTGAGACAAAATGGCTTGAGCAAGCCATGCAAGACATCACTGAAACTCGGTTTGTTTTGGTGAGACCAACTCTTTGACATGCTTGTGATGGTCAAGGTGGTGAGTTGTGTTAGCGCTTGGAATTCACCTAGGCTGAGATAGACAAACTCTCAAGGCTACATCAAACCATTTCACCTCGTAGCTAGCCCTACGAGGTATGAGAAGGCTCTCTCGGGTCAGATTCGGTAGATCTTTCAATATGATAAGCTGACCAATTAGGAATAAAGATTTTAGGCTAGTAAATTGATAAGGGAGGTTGATTTAAAGATTTTTGGGGTTTTTGGTGGCAATTGGAGGGAGTGCTATTCAGGGTGCGGGGATTGGGCTCAGTTTTTGCAGGGGGATCTTTGGGGCAAGGTAGGAGTGAGTGCTGATGCCTTAATCTGAGATGGATGATCAGGAATGATAGAGGAGGAGCTAAAGAGGGCAAACAACAACTTTGAATCCTCTTTAGACAGTGGAAAACATAGATATTGAACAAAATTAAAAGCTGAGCATGGCATGCATGAATTCAAACTTTATCACTTCATCTGTTCAATTAGCAGCAAAGAAAGAGATGGAACACATAAACACACTTACAATAACATGTAGAGAACACACCATCAACACAAAAATCCACAAGAATCCACAATGATGTCTGCAAAACCCTGGCCTTCCTTTTCCTTAAATTGCAGTAATAGATGTACAATATACAATAATGCTTCTCCCACAAGAGTCCAACCATGAAAATGAGCAAGAGAAGGCATAATATAGACCATCTAACTCCTTTCCCCACCTCTAGGGGTCGAGCTCAGCTTCCTAGGAGCAGTTTGAACTGATTCTAAACTAAGCACTAGATAATAGGTAGTCAAACAACTTGCCTCTATTACTTAGCTAACTCATCCATGCATTAATTATTCACTTTTTACATCAAGGAAGCTTCTAGAAGGGTAAAGAGAGATAAAATCTATCAATGTGCCATGAAAATTATACATTCATCCATCATCTACAAGTAAAAATCATCAACCAAGGTGAAAACAGTGTTTTCTAGCCTGAAAAGTCAAAACTGCCAAATTCAGCTCGAGTGGTCGCGCCCCCTGCTCGAGTGGTCGCGCCCCTTTGCAGCAACTTTTGAGTGGGTTCCACTGGTCCAAATCAGGTGCAAGATGGCTCATTGGAAAGCTTGGTCTGTCTACTTTCCATCCCAAGTGGAATTTCTGGATTTGGAGTTGATTTGACCCCTCAAAAGTCAATTCTCCCAAGGTCACTTTCTGCAACTCAAAAAGTGGGCAGAAAGTCATTATTTTGATGTATTTTGAGCTTTTGGAGGCTCAAATCTCAAAATCAGGCTTCTCCCAAGTATAGGTAATTTTAGTCTTTGCATACCCTTTCCAAAAATGTCAACTTTTTGCAATTCCGAGCAATCCTCACGAGTGGTCGCGCGGGGGGTGAGACCACTCCACAGGCAAAAACCTGTAAATTTCCAAAAAATTTCCAAAATGACAAAATTTTCTCCAAATTTCTTGAAATTTGGGCTGGGAGTCCCCAATCAAGTACCATGCTCAGTCAAAGAGGCTTTGGCCAAAGTTTGGAGTGGATCGGGCGTTTTCCTTCGTTTTTGTGCTTTGGCCAACCGTCCTTGGAGCACCTTCATTCTCGCCGGTATTTTTGACATTTCTCTCAAACCATGACACCTGTGTAAAAAGTGAAAGAGTTTTTTCTTCTTTGGCATGTTATGGACAAAAACCTCTCTCAGTTTTCCAAAATTCATCTTTTATTGCTCAGAAACATCATTTGAGTGCAACTTGTCCCGATGTGTGAAACAAGGGATTTTGTCGAAATGGAGCGAAATGAAGGGGATAGAGGGCTTCTAAATTCTTGGGGAAATTTTTGGGAGTGGGGAGGGATGTTAGGAAGCAGGGGAAAGTGGAATCTCAGAGATTGAGTGAGGGGAAGGGGTCCAAAAGGGCAAAACACAGGCCCAACCTAGAAAATTGCCAGGTTGTAGCTAGAAACTAGGGTTTGTGCAAAAATGAGGAATTTGGGGGATCTGAGTGATGGGAAGCATTTGATAAGGTACTTTAAGGATAGGGGATGGTGTATGAACATCAGGAAACGAGTTTTGCCGGTGATTTGACCATCCAAGAAAAATTAGCTTTCAAAACCCTGAGAGAGGGAAATGAGCTTGCCTAGGCACAACTGAAGCATGAACAAGATGTAAAATGACCCATTAGATACTGACATGATGATGACCACCCTCTGAATGATGATACACTCAGCTGAATGATGACATAGACTGACATTTGGGCAAACCCTAGGCCTAATGCCTAGTGACCAAATTTTGCTTGAAGACTCACTGAAATGACAAAATTTGACCTTGACACTTCAAAATCACTTTGTAAGAGCATATTTGATCACTGTAGGAAGGCTGGGAAGACTGACACTAACAAGTTGATGCCAAGCTTAGTCATCCGTGATGGTGTGCATGTGCTCCATGGTGACATCTTGTTGAAGCGAACTCTTGCCTCCATTGCATCCAGGTGCATTGGTGTGGATCCTCCATCCAACTCATCTGCTAACATGCGCATGGTCTTTTTGGGTGTGGCCAAACTGGCAACACACTTATGCATAGTGTCCATGTTGATCTTCCAGTGTGTGCTGGTGGTCATGTGCATCAACTGTCAACTACATGTTCAGCTCCAGTTGGACTTGCTTCTTGTCTTTGCCTCAGTGAGTGTGCTGAATGGGTGGGATCGCATGCGCACACACAATGACATGCATGCTGCTAAATTCCCTTGCATGTGATCAACAACACTGCCCACCACTCTGCTCCGTGCCAGCTGTTGGGATGGATCTTTAACTTGTACGGGCACAGTTTCATCCATGAGTGCATGTTGCGCCCGCTGTTGTACCTGTTCTTGCTACAACTCATTCTCTTGTCTATGTAGCTCCTTTTCTTCCTTGAGTTGTTGTTTGAGCACATGCAACTCCTTCTCTGTTCCATTCTCTGCCTTCACGTGATCTTCATGTCGCACCGTCACCTCATAGCCTGAGCCTCCAAATTTGCTTTCACCACAAGTGGATCTGCGTGAGCTTGCAACTTTGTTCCGCCACTATGTTGTCAACAACCTTCCCCTTGCATTCGTTGCATCTGGTATGTTGCCTTTAGTTGTTGCTCATTATGCCTCTCGTTGTGATGTTGTTGCCGTCATATCTTGATGTCCTTGTCTACGAACAACTTGATGTCTTCATGCGTAGGCAAGTTCATAGACACTTGATCGACTGCATCGCCAAGCATGCTCTGAACAGTGTCTTCGACTCTACTCTCTTGGAAACCATTGTAATTGTGCTGCTGAGAGGCAAATGAACACCTGCAATACCTGGAGACATGGCAAGCAATTTGTCTGGCAAAAACCAAAATGAACTTGAGAACTGAATTGCAACATACTTGTGTGACTGATCATGAAGGTTGCCCAATTTCCGTCGAGAGGTCGGGAAACTGACTGCCAAGACTACGCAAGCCACAGTCTAGGCTGATGGGAGGCTGACTAACTGTTGGAACTGCGCAATGCACAGTCCAGTCTGGTTGCAGACTACTGGAATTGCGCAATGGGCAATCTCAACTGGCAATGGTTGTAGGCTCAGTGACTGCATTGCGCAATTTTCTGGGCCAATAGTCACTGTCCCTCAGAATTGCGCAATGCAAGATTGGAGGACAGTCACTAGGCAGAAATGCGCATTTCCTGAGAGGAAGACAAAGCCTTCCCTCTCTAGATTGCGCAATGTTGTCTTGGTGAGGCAGAGTCTGGCACAAAGCTGCCTAGACTCACCACAAGCAACTGAAAGCGAATGTGAATGTGAATGCATGGCAATACTGAGTGTAAACATAAGTGAATGATCGTGCATGCAAATAGTGAATGAAAGATTCAAAAAATGGAACAAAATGCATGTGGGTGAGGCGAGTCGCTAAATCGACGACCGTTCGTGAAAAACAGTTTCATGCATGCGACAGTAGTGAGATGTTAACAAAAACTGAAACGGTGCTAGAACAAGCTAGTATGTATCAAAATGATAGCAAGCGCTCACTGAAATCAAGCAAACAACATTCACACTAAGCAAAACACAAAAAGTACCAGAAATGCAACACAAGACATGGAAAGCGGGCTTACCCAAAAACAGTTGAGCTGAATGTGCCGATGGCTCCTTGATGCGATGTGGGATGTCAGAGCTGCAAGGTTGATGTTAGGAATGAGCTCTGCAGTGTCCGGTTCATGAGTTTTCATAAAATAGAAGATGTAACATGCATGCCACAAATCTAGGAAGACTGACACTTGGTGGGAGGTTTCCGAGATGATCCTTGCATGCAACCTCCAACTACTAAAAGTAGATCCCTGAATCAAAGGATGCCTTTGCATGCTGCCTTGGGAAAAGCAACCCATGCATGCAAATCAGTTTTGCTCAGTCTCGGAGGGAACCAGTCTACTCAACTACACATGCAAGAGGCTGCTCAACTGCTGGGAGAAAATGCGCATTTCTGGAAGGGAGCTGGGCTGGCTGCCCAGGAGATTTGCACAATTTCTGGGTAGAGTAGCTGACTGTTGCCCAGGATTCCGCAATTTTGGGGCAAATCGGCCCTGCTGGGAGGAATTGCGCAATTTTCTGGATAAAGCCTGACTGGCATAATTGTGCAATTTTTGGAGCCCAGTAGGCTGCCAGACAAAATTGCGCAATTTCTGGAGGGAAGGCTGGTTACCCTCCAAAATTGCGCAATTTCTTGAGGGAGTTGCTCAGCATACAGCTAGACCAAGTCGAGAGGAACAACCTATGAGGGGAATGCAACAAGCTCTGATGGACAGGCTGTCAGTCTACAAGAAAATCATTGAAGCTTGTGTACTTGACGAAGCAAGACATGTTGCTGCGAAAGGTTGGTAAGGACGCTCCAAAACAAAGCCAAGCCAAAATTTTGGAGGGTGGTTGTAGCCGCTACAACACTTCCTCAACCAGGAAGCTTCACACGAGGTCATACTTGTAACTATGTATTCGATCTCAGCGATGCTCAAAGCAACCGACTTCTGCTTCCTGCTCATCTAGGATATCAAAGCAGAACCCAAGGAGAACCAACACTCAAAAGTGCTCTTGCGATCTTCCACACTGCATGCTTAATCAGCATCAGAATAATCATGTAGCTTCATATTTCCAGCAGTGTATCTCAATCCATGAGGGATTGTGCCCCGAAGATATCTCAGAAGATTCTTTTCACTCAACCATATATGAGCCCAACATGCAAAACATATATCTGGACGAAAGTTCACCAAGAACATCAATGCGAATGAGTTTATGGAACTCAGAGGCATTTCCCAAATCAGGTCCGACATCACTACCACATAACTTCTGAAAGCTAAGTTCCATCGAGGTAGTCATGGGCTTGCAGTTCACCATTCCAATTCCAAAATCCAACTCCCCCTTACTTTTGCAAATGAGAGGGTTTGCACCTGTCAGAGAGAGGTCATCCTCATAAGGTTCCAGTATGAGAGGTCTATCATCCACCACCTTCAAGTAATGGTTTGGATTGGCTTCACTCTTAGTGAATCTCAGCTTCATTAGACAGTTATCAATCCTCTCATATCAAGCCCGGGGTGTTCGCTCTAAAACATACAGAGTTTTATTCCACCTGCATACTTGAGATTCCCAATCATGAATCTCAAACCCCTCAGGTTGTTCCACATCTGGGGTCTTGCTACATGAGGGGAATGGTCCCCTTGTAAGTTTTCCTTCAGTACATCTCAGACATGTACCTTCATTCTCTTCTTGAATTCAGGCATGCCTGTCACCATCTGACTCACATCAGGTAGGGTCTTACAATGAAGATGAGCAGCCCTCCGCCATTGAAGATATGTGTCACACAACATGGTCCCCAATGGACTTCCTGCAACTTGATACAAATTGCAAATCCCTGAACCCATGAGTAAAAGCATCTTGAAATTTCTATTTTCAAACACGTATGTTTCCATCGATGAATGCCACCTTGAAACCTTTGACTTCCATTGTCGAAATGGACACCAAGTTCTTCTTGAGATCAGGTACATAAAGAACTTTTAAATGAATCGTGTTACCCTCATTCAATTGAGGGGTAGCATTCCCTACACCCTTTCCCGGATGGGTGGCATCGTCTCCAAGAATAATCTCCACGATTGTCTCCTTCTCTATCGAATTAATTATTAGAGAGAGCTTCCTTCTATCCAATCAAGTGCCTTGAAGCACTACTATCAATAAGCCAGATTCACAAAGAGTCTGGAGGAGAAGTAGTGGA
Source organism: Pinus tabuliformis (assembly GCA_031772625.1). Taxonomy (NCBI): domain Eukaryota; kingdom Viridiplantae; phylum Streptophyta; class Pinopsida; order Pinales; family Pinaceae; genus Pinus; species Pinus tabuliformis. The sequence goes on along the minus strand of CM062806.1, from coordinate 646,092,472 downwards.
GAGGACCAATATAAGATAATACTTCTTTAGCTTATCAGAAACAACATTTGATTCTTCATACCTAGAGTTCCTTGCTTTCTTTGAAGAGTCGGCCATTTCCTTGATGACTTGCATTACCTGTCATTCCTCCGGTCATTGAAGATGTCCCTGGAATGATTGTCATCATCATCAAGTGATGTGTCCCTACCATTCGAACACTTCTTCACATAATGGCTGAATGTATTGCAAGGCAGGCATCTTCTTTTCCTTCCACCCTTAGATCCGGACTTCCCATTGAAGTGATCTTTAGGTAGGCCATCATATGCTTCCGTTGCGCCACTCGGATAACATTCTCTGCTTGGACTTCACCCTTGGTGAATTTGAAGTGGGATGAGGAACCCATTGAGCCTTTTGTCCTTTCCAACTGTTTTCGATGATTTCTCTTTCACTCTTGCTTGGGCTTTGTCTTCACCTCACCTCTAATACCATGTTAATTTTAGGTATGTTCTATGCTGAGAGCAAATTTACTTCGATTTTCCATATTAGCTCAATATCAATTCCAGATTAGCAATCACATTTAGCATGATAGTAAAATGTAGATAGAACATAAACATAAATCGTAGAAAACAAGCCAAGACAAGAAGACACAAGATGTGGCGCAAGGGACAAACCCCAATGTGGGGAAACCCTTGATCAATTCTTCTTATGTTTTTCAATAGTTCAGCAGAGAGAGAGATAGTATATATACATCAGAAATCAACATTTTGACTTATCTAAATAAGAGTAGATATCTCTAAGAAGAAGGCACATGAGGTAGCTAATCTGAACTTAGGTGAAGGCATACTGCTTCAACCAATGTTTTAAAACTCCGACTCCGTATCGCCTCGACCGGCTCGATTTCAGTGACTCGATCATTGTAAAAAATACATTAAATATTTATTTTTTATAAAAATACATAATTTTAAAAATTTTCATTCATGTTTCCAAACACACAGCATTAGAATATAGATAGAAGACAACATATGATCAAAGTAGGCTCATGAATATATCCATTATATCAAAATGGCACCTAGTGCACTGTCCAACAGTGTTGATAATATCGCCGAGATATCGGCGATATTCGTAAATATCGCGATATTTTCGGCCAGACGAAATATCGCCGACCAAATATCGCGATATTTTCCAGTTTTTAAAATCGCGCGAGAATTACGATATTTCGGCGATATATTTGAAAATATCGCGCGACGACCTTAAATATCGCGGGTGAAAGTGAAAACAATACGCGCGGGCTGTATAAAGCGATTTTTGGTCTTTGTGAAGTCATTTTGGTTTTTTCTGAGCGCTGGAAGGTTGCTGCCAAGGAGGCCCGAGGGTTTGAAGTTTGAACGTTGAACTTTGAAGCCAATATTTGCCAATACAGGTACGTATCAGCTCACAAATTTGGTCTTCGACAGCAGATAAGGCTTGTTCCTTTCCAGCTTACAAACTCAGATATGTATTCAGGCTATTGTGCATAATACAGTCCCTTCACATCAGCAAACATTCAGCCTAAAATACATTGGAATACACAGCCACTACTAGGGAATAGAACTCGGCCATAGAGACCCAAACTCCACCAAAAATAAAGGTATTTCGTGTAGCCAACAGAAAGAGAACACAGCCTCCTTTTTCGACTGAGAACTCGTCCCACAGAGGTGGTGGAAACCCAGCCGGGCCAGCCCTCACAAGCTGATGAACCCAACCCTTAATAAGATGAAACTTGGCCAGTTAAGAAAGGAGCAACTCAGCCTCTTTTCCAATGCCAGACTCAGCTATTCTTCCAGGGCTTTGATCCACTGACTTATGGCAAAGTGTGGCCCCTCTTTAATGACAATATTGACTTCAGTTTTGCCTTGGAACTTCCCTCGCAAAATGGTATATAGAAAATACAAAATCATAGATAAAATCAACTGAATTGAAATGCCAATGCGTGCAACTTTGTGAATTGAAATTAATTATAATTACATGGGTCAGAATTCTGTGGGTGTTGTTTTCTTTTTGTTTTTGCACTGGATCATGTATGAGAACATGTTTTCTTAAAGATAACCCGATGTATGTTTTTAAAATTTCTGAAAGTTGCATTGTGTGGTTTTGGAAACCATGATCCCTTGATTCTCACATCTGCAATTCTCAAAGCAACTAATCAAGCGACACATTCCCTATGTTTGTTGACCGAAAATGCTGCCAACTCAGTTAAGCATTGTGATATTTCTTGTAGCTGTTTGATCTAGGATAGCCTTAAACTTTGCTTACGAAAACATATATATAGGATTCGGTTTGATGATTAGTTTTCTAGTTTAAAGATTATAGTGGACTCTATGGGTATGCCCAGTAGTCCTTTCAGAGATTTGAAAATTTTGTTATTTTAGTCTGCTCTGTAATCAGTGAATAAGTATCAAAGTTTGAAGAAGTACTGTTGGAATTTGGAAACCTCATCTTTTCTCTCCCATATCGATGCAATCATCAAAATCCTCCCTCCATCAGCTCAATGCCATTTTTCAACTTTCTTATGCACCCTCTTATTGCCATTTTTCATTCACATTGCAAAATGCAAATAATGTAGTAATTTTTTTGAATGAGGTTGTTATTACTTATTATTTTTTCATTTTGTGTTGGCGGGTTTAATGCCAATTTTTTGGTTTTTTTGTGCCCTAGGTTTGAATTAGTTCACTACAAATGTCAAATATGCCAAAAGCCTTGGACCCATTTTGGGAGTATGGGGAGGCTGTTGGTGGGGCAAATCAGGCATATATATCATGCAACTTGTGTGGGACCAAGATGTCAGGAGGGATTACACGATTGAAATACCATTTGGCTAAACTCTCTGCATATGATGCAAATGTGATGCCTTGTATGGTTTCTAGTGCAGAGGTTATACAAAAAGCTCGTGAAGCAATTGCTGAACAAGACAGAAAGAAAGCTGCTAGGGAGAGGCCAATGGTCTCAGATAGATAGCTGCTAGTTTTATTTGTTTTGCAACTTTTGCTACATATAAGTTTATGACTCATGATGATGAAATACTTTTAAAGTTTTATATATGTGATGTTTTGTTTGAGTCCTTGATTGGACAAATATCACTATCAGGGATCAACAGGATATGTCACATTGTGATGTTATTTTGTTTGAGTCCTTGATTGGACAATTATCAATTTATCACTATCGGGGATCAACAGGATATGTGATGTTATTTTGTTTGAGTCCTTGATTGGACAATTATCAGGGATCAGCAGGATTTGGTATCGCCTTTGAAGTTTGATGTATCATTTCTATTTGACATCATATATATCAATGCCTTCTTCATATTTATGTGCCAATGTGTTTAGTTCATGTTGTTATTGCTTTATATGTTTAGAAATCTGAAAAAAATGAATATATTATGCATTTTTTATGCTCGCCGATATTTGCCGATATTTTCGCTGATATTGCCGATAAGATATTTTCTGGACCCTTGCCGATATTTTCCCGATACCGATATTATCAACACTGTTGTCCAATACATACACGATGATGATATAGAGATCAAAACAAAAACACATAACCAAGGGGGCTAGAAATGGCCTCTACAACAAAAGTCTATGACCAATACTACTAGCTACTACTAGAGTTGCCAACATCATCTGGCTCAGTGTTACTTGGGAGCGGGAGCGAAAGCAGGGAACGAGAGCGACATTTTCAGAAGCTCCCAGTTTGGGAGCGAATCCCGGAGGAGTTCGACAACCAATGTCCCTAACATCAAGGTACATAGAGGGATTGGTGCTCTTAATTAAATAAGAGTTCCATACCCTAATACATGACAAAGTTCAATGGAAACATTGCCATCACCCAATCCTGAAATCCTGAAAAACTGATAAGTCTACTGGATCTTGAATGAAATCTAAAATTCTACTTTCTCCATATGAAATCCAATGAGGCCGGAACCACTCTCAAACATCCTAAGTCATTTCACGGTAATGTTAAAAATTTAAGTAAAAGGATGAAAATTAAGATTACTTTAAGAATTTAACATTACCATAAATAGCATATCAATACTAGGGATCACAGTCAAACAGGGAAACCCATGAGTCAGACAGGGAAACCCAGGGAGTTCCTAAAAATAAAAAAAAGACATTTTTTTGGGTTCACTGGCTGCTGTACGTAACCCGGACGGGTTGATATGGACTCGGCCGAGTCGGTTCAATGGCCGAGTTGAAATTTTTTTGACCAACTCGGCCAAGTCGGTTCCGAGCCGGCCGGGTTTAAAAACACTGGCTTCAACTGATCCTCCAAGGTGACTCCATCACCATGCAACACCCATCACTGTGCTGCCCCTGTCACTGTGCTGCACCCAATCACTCAGCTGCTCTTCACCACTATATTGCTCTCATCACTGAGTTGCACCCAATCATCATGACGTACCCATCATGTTGTACTTCATCAACATTCTGCTGCATCCTTCATGCTACACTATGTTGTACTCTTTATGCACTCAATGCATACTGCAATATATCACAATACTACTGCTGCAATACATCATATTGTTGCACCTCATTGCAGCATTCATCATCACTGTGATGCACTTTGTTACATTTGTGTTGCACTCATCACGCTATGATACACTTCATCACTATGCCCATCATCATGTTGCAGCATTCATCATCATGATGCACCTTATTACAGTGTTATCACATCATATCGCATCATGTTGTTGTTTTTTGCATCGCTGGACTCAAACAGCAATTCAGACAGCCTTCACAATGTGGTCATGGATTGGTTAGGCCATTAATGAAGTCCTACCAGCCCTCACACATCAGTTGCAATATCTCTCCCAAGGCTACGGTCACCCTTCTTCAGCACTCCTAAATGAGCCACATTGTCACCTACAACAAAGTGGCATAAGGACACATCCTCCAAAATGTGAGATGATAGTTGAGTTACCTTACAGCATCTCCTTCATCATTTGGCCGATAGACTCCTCTCCAACTGCAGCCATGATGACCTCCTTGAGGGTCGGTACCTATGTTGCAGGAAACGTGGGGGGCAGGTCCGTTTCCGTACGGAAACGGGGGCGAAACGTGGAAACGCGTTTGGTACGGCTGTGAAACGCGTTTCCGGCCATACTGCCACGTTTCCAGAAACGGAAACATGGCCAGTACGATTGGAAACGCGTTTCACGGCCGTACAGCCGACGTTTCCCAAATAACTTGTGTTTTTTTTAATTTTTTTTTTAATTTGTTTTTTAATTTTTTTAGGGTTATCTAGTGAGTTCTAGAAGCCTGTCTAAACTTATAAAAGAGAAGCTTGTCTCATTCTCTCATCACACTATTCAGCAAGTCGTTTCTCTTGGAGACTGACAGTTGTTTCAGCTAGAGTGTTTTGAGCAGTGAGCAAAGTAGATTTCAGCAGTAGGAGAAAGAGATTTCAGCAGCAAGAGAAAGAGATTTCAGCAACAACAAATTTGGCTCAGCTACAACCATATTTCTCTTCTCTTTTCTAGAATTTTGGGGTAGCTTCAGCTATAGAAAATTAATTTGGGTAAGCAACATTCATTTTGTCAGTTTTTTCCTACTATTTCTTCAATTTTTATAGGGTTTATGTTGCCAAAAATATGAAAAACGTTTTTTATTTATAGATTTGTTTTTTAAATTTATTTTTGCAGCAGATTTGGCTCAGCTACAGCAATATTTCTCCTCTTTTCTGGCATTTTAGGGTAGTTTCAGCTACAAAAAATTAATTTGGGTAAGCCACATTCATTTTGTTAGTTTTTTCTTACTATTTCTTCAATTTTTCTGGGGTTTATGCAGCCAAAAATATGAAAAAATGTTTTTTATTTATAGATTTGTTTTTTTAATTTATTTTTGCAGCAATGGCTTCTAGCCAAAGTGCAGCTGCAAGTTCAAGCCCTAGGGCCAACCCAAGGGCTGAATATTATCCTCTTTGGAGGCATGTGACGAAGCTTCAAAGATGTGGAGGTGGTGGCTCATGGGAATGGCGATGCAATCTTTGCAATAATACGTACAAGGGCTCCTACCTAAGAGTGAGGGCACATCTATTCCATGGAGAAGGACAGAGGGTTTCAGGTTGCACAAAAACAGCAGATCCATTGGCAAGGAGGGCATATCAAAGAGAGCAAGATGAGGCGGATGGTACTAAGAGAAGGCATGATGACCTTACTCAAACTCCATCTAACATTGAGCCAAGGATTGTAGCTGAAGCAAGAAAGAGGAGAGTCGGTCGCACTCAACAACATGAACAACCAGCACCCAAAAATACCAGAGGCCCAAGGGCATCCCCTTTAGTTTAGGATAGCAAAATTGCTAGATTGGTGAATGTGCAAGCAAGAGAAGAAACTGATTCCAGAGTGGCTAGGTGCATTTATGCATGTGGTATCCCATTCAATGTTGTTCGCTCTCCTTACTGGCAAGATATGATAAGGGTAGTTAACAAAGCTCCTCAAGGGTACAAGGGGCCCAACTATGAAAAAGTCAGAACCCAGCTTCTCAAAAATGAGAAGGACCTTGTGGAGGAAATTTTAGCTCCAATTCGTTCTTCCTGGAGTAGCTCTGGGGTTACCATAGTCTCAAATGGTTGGACAGATATAAGGCGCAGACCATTGATAAATATCATTGCCACTTCCCCAAAAGGAGCAATGTTTATCAAGGCAGAAGACTGCTCAGGAGAGGTGAAAGATGCACAGTTCATTGCTGATGTTATTATAAAAGCTATTGAACAAATAGGGCCTAACAGTGTGGTGCAAGTTATCACGGATAATGCACCAATTTGCAAAGATGCAGGTTTAATTATTGAGGGGAGGTATGACCACATCTTTTGGACACCATGCATTGTCCATAATCTGAATCTGATCTTAGAGGAGATCGACAACAAACTTTCATGGATAAAGGAACTCACAGGGGAAGCAAGGGAGATTATCAAATTCATCACCAACCACCACCAGTCTCAGGCCATATTTCGAGAGTACTCCAAATTGGAGTTGTTAAAAGTTGTTGAGACAAGATATGCCTCAAACTTCGTGATGTTGCGCCGCCTTGTTGAGGTTAAGCAGGCATTAGTTTCTATGGTGGTGAGTCAAATTTGGATTGAGTGAAGACAAGTTGATTCAGAGTGGGGATCTATGGTGCGTAGATTGTGCCTTGATGAGGATTGGTGGAGCAAGGTAGATTTCTTGCTAAAGTTCACAACCCCTGCATTTGAGATTCTCCGGAGTGCTGACACTGACCAATCTTTCTTGGGAGAGGTATATGATGGCATGGATTCCATGGTTGAGAAAACTATGGAAATCATTTCGCAAGAGTCTCCACAACTTTTGTTTGTTGATGATCATTTTGCTGGTTTGATCAAGAAAATCATTGTTGATAGGTGGAACAATTTCAATACTCCATTGCACACTTTAGCACATGCTTTGAACCCCAAATTTTATGATGAGGAGCTTATTGCTCAAAGCAATGGGAAGAGGAAGGCACCCCATAAGGATAGAGAGGTGGCTAATGGGGTGAAAAAAGCCCTTATGAGAATCACAGGGAGGTAAAGGAGGAATTTGCCAGTTTTGCTACAGGAATAGATGATTATGCAGATATATCAGCTTTGGAGGAGAGAAGCACCATGAATCCAGTTAGGTGGTGGATTTGTCATGGAGCAAATGGTGTACATTTGCAAAACCTTGCCATTCGTATTCTTTCACAAGTGGCAAGCTCTTCATCAGCAGAAAGGAATTGGAGCACTTATGGTTTTATTCATTCTGTGAAGCGCAATAGGTTGGGCTCACAGAAGGCAGAGGATCTTGTTTATGTGCACTCCAACCTTCGCCTTGCATCTCGTAGGGGTCCAGAATACAACACTGGTCCTTCTAAAGAATGGGATGTGGATGCAGAAAATCCTGATTTGGAGCTCTCTCTTGCTGCCCTGAATATTGAGGCCGAGTCTGGAAGTGGAATTGGTGCATCATCTTCTTCAGCACCACCATCCACTGTTGAGCATTGTGCTGCTTCTATTTTTGATGAGGATTGTTATGATGAGGATTAGTCTTTTGTCTCTATAGTTCTTGCAGCCTTATAGTCTTTATTGTACTTGCAACCTCATATACTAATATAAATAAAGGTTGATTTTGAGATTTTTCCCTTGGATATATAATAAAGGTTGCTTTTGGATTTTCCTATATTTTTATTTTCATTATGTGATCATTCATGACTCATGAGTAAATGTGATGTAAATTTAATCTTAATGTTTAAATGTAATAAATTATAATGTATCATTAATGCTTTATGATTGCACATATATATAATAATTTTTAAATATTTTTAATATATATACATGTATATATATATATTCGCGTTTCCCTGTTTCCAAAATTTGGGGAGGTCGCGTTTCGTATCGCTTCCCGTTTCGGAAACTCGTTTCCGTTTGCCCATTTTGTGCAACTTAGGTTGGTACTAGCCCTCCTTTGACTGCGGTTAGAAGCACAAATGGACAGTTGCTATAGTCCTCCATTTTGGTGACTGTAACCTTCTCTTTTTATTGCGGCTAGGGCAAACTTGAGACTGCAGATTAGGAATCATTCAGGCAGCGTATTGAAGCTCTAGAGATCCCCTAGGACTGTGGCCAAATCTTGTCATTTACTGTGGCTAGGGTAAGACTGTAGTCCTTCCATTAGGACTGCGCTTGTTGGGTATAGAAACCTCCTACTTGACTACGGCTAGGTCTTTCTATTAGGGCAACATTAGAACAGCATTAGAATCCCATCTTCCTGACTGTGTTAAGCCTTTATCTCCATGTCAGCATTAGGGGCTAGGGCAACTTAGATCCTTCTTTCCCATGGCAGCATGTTAAAATTGGCGACTAGGGCAAACTCCATGTGGGTCATCTTATTTATTGCAGCTAATATTTTTCTTGGATCCCTCTCATCGAGAGGTGTAGGATTCATCTAAAGATCATCCGATTCTGATAAGTATTCATGAAGTTGTGAATTTATTTGTGTTATAAAACAATTCGTCAAGGTCGGCCAGCAACTAAATAACACCCACATGTGCTCAACGTTTTAGTATAAAAGGAGATGACTTGAGAGTCATTTTACACACACTTCTCTCTTGATTTCTCTCCACTCGCTTTGGGTTTTAGTGGAAGAGAAATCTAGGAGAGGAAGCCCTAGACGTTGGAGGAAAGGAGGCTGCCCTAGCCGTAGCAAAAAAGACAGACCAACGAAGCTATGGAAGGGATCTATACGTTGACCTAAAGAAGCCCTAAACGTTGTCCTTAACAAGCAATAGACGTTGTGTTAAAGAAGCCCTAGACGTTGTCCTAAAGAAGCCATAAATGTTGTCCTAAAGAAGCCCTAGATGCAATCCTAAGGAAGCCCTAGCCGCAGTCCGAAGGATGCCCTAGCCGCAATCCATTGTGCAACACTCAATACATTAGAAAGGAGCTCGTTGAGAAGGATAACTTCTGAGTTAGGTTGTGGCAAAGAAAGGAAATTACAGCGTGGATTTCAGGACTGTCTTAAGGACAAATAGGGATCTGAAAGTGTTGGAAGGGAGTTGTGATACACATTGGGACCGCAGCGATAGGATGGTGCTGCAAACACATTGGGACAGCAACAATAGGATGCTACTGCTAACACATTGGGACAGCAGCAATAAGATGTTGCTGCTAACACATTGGGACAACAGCAATAGGATGGTGTTGCAAACAGATTGGGACAGCAATAATAGGATGATGTTGCTGACACATTGGGATAGTAGCAATAGGATGATGTTGCTAACACATTGTGACAGAAAACACATTGGGACAGTAGCAATAGGATGGTGCTGCTAACACATTGGGACAGTGGCATGGTACAACAATGTTGGGAGCGAAGGAAGATGGGACAGCAAGGTCACATGGTGCAGCGAAGGAAGATGGGACAGCAAGGTCACATGGTGCAGCAAAGGAAGATGGGACAGCAAGGTCACATGGTGCTGCAAACACAAATGGACAGCAAGCAATCATAGGAATGTGAGAGCAAGGTGACCCATGAAGTTTGAATACATGATAGTGCACTGCGCAGCAAGATGCATGGGCAGCATGATAGCAATGATGGCATGGTACATCAATGTTACAATGACAACATGATAGCAGCAATGTTACAATGATGGCATGGTATAGCAATGTAACAATGGGTCAACAACAAAGGCATGCTAACAATGAAACAGCAGTATGGCAAACAAGGTGCAGTAAGCACATGGTGCCATGCATTGTGCAGCAAGCACATGGAACAGTATGGCAAACATGGTGCAGCTATGGCACATGATGGTACATGATGTAGTACAGCGATGGGTACAGTCATGATTGATGAAACATGATGAGATGCAGCATAGTGATGATGGGTGCAGCATGGTGAGGTGCAACATGATGATGCAGAGCAACAGAATGATAGGTGCAGCATGGTGATGGAGTCACCTGGGAGAATCAGTTGAAGCAACATGTCTTCAATTGAGTTTAGCTACCTCATGTATCATCTACTTAAAGATGATCTATGCTCTTATTTAGATAAGTCAAAGGGTTGACTTCTATTGTAAATGTACTCTCTCTCTCTCTCTCCACTGAACTATTGAAGAAACATATAAAAAGAATTGATCAAGGGTTTCCCCACATTGGGGTTTGTCCCTGGCTAGCGCGACATCTTGTGTCCTCTTGTCTTGGCTTATCTTCTGCAATCTATGTTTATGTTCTATCTGTAATTTGCTTTTAATGCTGATGTGATTGCTAATCTGGAAAAGATATTGAGCTAACTGTGAAAATTGAAATAAATTGTTCTAAGCATAGAACATACCTAAAATTAACATAGCATCTACAGCAGCTCCTCTTAGGGCAGCTTATATTCTTAGGATCTCACCTCCCACCAAAACCCAAAGACAAGTGGGGAAGAAGAGATCACAAGAAGACTGTGTGTCCAAATGACTAGCAAGCCACCTCTTTTTATACTAAAACGTTGAGCACAAGTGGGGGCAATTTGGTTGTTGGCCGACCTTGACGAATTGTCCCATAACACAAATAAATTCATATCTCCATGAATACATATCAGAATCGGATGATCTTTAGATCAATCCTACACCTCTTGACGAGAAGAATACAAGAAAAATATCAGCTGACATAAATAAGATGACCCATATGGAGTTTGGCCCTAGTTTCCAATTTTAACAGTTGTCCAAGTCAACCCCCTAGTGGGTGGATTAGAAATTATTTTGTAATATTTCATGAATTATTTACAATGTCTTCAACATGTGGATGAATAGTAAAAATTAAAATATTTTCTTGATTCAAAACTAGTCGTTAGCTAGCCATGATATAGTCGTTACAATTTTGTATATAAAGGCTAGTTTCCCCTCATTTGTAATGTTGTTGTCATTTCAAATTAGTTCGATCGTAATAGAAGAACTCATTCTTGAAAACCTTTGTATATGCCTTCAATATACACTATGGAGTGATTCTTATTTTCATTATTTTTCTTGATATATGTTCTGGGATTTTTATTCAAATTTTATTGGTAATAAATAAAATCATGTTGTTAATTGGGGTTATATCGAGTGGTTGGGAGTAAAGAATAGAATCCTCCCCACCTAGGTTCAATTTCTGCAAGTGACATAACAGATGCTGACGGTATCCGTATATTCCTCATATGGAATACAACGTTGTACCTGTGGAAAAAAAACTTATAATAATAAAAAATAAAATCACGCTAAAGCTAACAGATCTTGGCATCTTGCCATTGAGGGGCTACATAGTCACATGGAAGGGGAAAACTAAAGGGCAACCCCGCTTTATCAATTGATTTTGCAGGTTGATTGATCCAAACAATCAAACCATTGCAAGAGGGAGTTTTGAATTGTGCAGGATCTTGTATCCGTTGCACATAGGAGTTGAAGGCTAGAGATGCCACTTTGAGAGAGGCTGCCCCTAATTGGGTTCATAAACTACCAATTAAGTTAAGTCAATAGTGGGGGCATTTCCATTCAACACCAACCCACTCCCTTGAGTTTAGTCGGCTATATCAACCTAAGAGGTTGTCAATTTCATGCTCTCACAAGGGTGGGGTAAGTAAAAGCACGAGTATAATCCAACAACTACTTATTAAAAACTCTAAAACTTCTTAATTTTTGGAATTAGTTTATGGTAAATTAGCTTACTGGTTTTTTAAAATTTATTTTTGTTAGCAAACATCTAATCAAGGAAAATTGGGCAATTTGTTAAATCTAAACCAAGGACAGGTACAAGTCTCATTTCCGGTATTTTACATTTGTATCTAGCTAATTTGTCTTGTATATCTAAAGATTTCGTTGTTGTAACGATCTGGATCTGCGATAAAAGAGAGGTTTTAGCCATCCAAGTAAGTTAATATATCACTAAACCTCCTCCATTTACTCTATTGTACTTAAATTCCACAGTTTCTTGTGTTTAGAGTAAACTTTAGATAATTTCCAACAATATTTAAAGCATAAATCTAAGTTTGGATATATCTGGTTGAATTTACCACTGTTGATAATATCGGCGATATTCGAAAATATCACGATATTTTCGGCAAAACGATATATCGCCGAGAAAATATCGCGATATTTTCTGTTTTGAAAATATCACGATATTTTCAAAATATCGGCAAATATTGGAAAATATCGGCAAAATATCGCGATATTTTGAAAATATCGGCAAAATATCGGCTATATTTAAAAATTTGAAAAAATTATTTTTTATGCTTGCCGATATTTGCCGATATTGCTGATAAGATATTTTCTGGACCCTTGCCGATATTTTGCCGATACCGATATTTTCAACACTGGAATTTACCAGGAATATTTCACCAAGAATTCTGAAAAGTAATTTATGGCTTGATGGAAATTCATTTTTCCAGTCATTTTAGGTTTGATGGAGGCCCCAAAACCCTCAAGATTGACCCTCCTACCTCTCCAAGTGATTAGGCACTTGTAGGGTGGTTGTTGTGGTCCAAATAAGTTGTTTCCCATGCATTTGTACGCAAGCTTTACAGTCTGACATATAGGACAACAAACTATTTTGACCTATAACTCTCTATATCACATATTGGTTAGATTATCTTATGTATACCAAAATCCACTGGTCACAGGCCACATCTTTTATGTTTTGGCAGTACTAAATTCACTTTTTAGTATTCTATTGGACAGTAACATCTTTTACAGCTACGCAGTTCCAGGAATTTAACACCTCCACTTCAAGTGACCCCATATAAGGCACTAATCTTGTTGGGATCATTTGGGGTTTATCATAGGGACTCCTTCAATGCCCATTTAGGAGGTTGTTCATCCTAAACAGCGGGCGCTTGTCTCAAGGTAACAATGGACCCCTACCCTATGTGTGCCCATCCAACACGTTGCCAAGACATTAGCAACCCTGCTAATTGGATCAATATCAGGATATTCAAGAGTTCCTTTATTTTAGATGAAGCATTAAATGCTTAAGGAACTGGGTGATGGCTAGTGAGGCGGGTAGAGCTCATGCTAGGCTTTTGCCCACGTGCTACATAAGTCCCAGACATCCTTTGCATTTTACATTTTCTTTCTATCATGGATTTATATGCTTTTATCATTCTTTCAACTACATCAAACTTTGGACCCAAGTTTCCAAGCCCTGATTCAAGGATGTGGACATAGGGTTCCAATCCCAATGACCAATAACAATCAAGTTTCAAGCCAAAGAATGGAGATGAATAATAGGTAAGGATGAAAATTAGTATGTATTGATTATCATGGACATGCTATATCAATCAGTGCCCCTTATTAGTGCTTTTCCTAAACCATAAAGCCTTAGATGAGGTCCCACTAGACTAGAGTCAAAGACTAGCCTCCTTAGATAAGTGTGGGAACAAGGATACAATCAGGAGAGGTCAATCATTCAATTTGCGGTCAAAGACTAGCCTCCTTAGAGAAGTGTGGGAACAAGGATACAATCAGGAGAGGTCAATCATTCAATTTGCCCTGCAATTCATATTAATATGCCCATAACATTAAATGAAAGCACATGATTGCTAAAATGGTTGAAGTACTTATTGATAGATGACCCACCTTCCTTCAAGAAGAATGCTAGATGGGCGAGAGCACTAACTGGAGCAATAGGTGGAGAGCTCTGGCATAAAGCTATCTGAAGACCATCATAGGGCCTGATGGCTGGCTGGCTTTCAAATGACGAGAAAAAATTTCTCCTATGAGTTACCCACTTTTGGTGGGTAACAAGTACCTCTAGTTGATTTTCTGCAATAGTGGGCAACAAAGTTACGTAATTGTTGCAAATTTATCTCAGCCACATACTATCCATATATAATAATAAAACAGCCCATTGAATTGTCTTTTGCGACTCCATATGCCCAAAACTGTTCTAGGCGTTAATATTCCATTCAACCACCTCTAAATATTATAAAATCAACAATTCCTTTTGTTGTTAATAAATGTGAAATATATTCAATTATAAGAAAAGAGATCAAGCCTGTCCTCCTAAGTCTTATCATTATTCCTTTAATCCATCACATTTTAGGTCGAGGGACTTTAGGGATACACCTCTTATGCTGGAGGGGAGCCAACCAAAAAAGTGTCAAGGAGCTACCTGGTGACAATGGGTATGTCTTATGTAGTGTCCCTAGGGTCTGTCTTGTGCTTTAGAACTTTATCACATAAAACAATGTTTTGGGCAGTAACACTGCCCAAACTTTGTGTACTTGCAGGTCTGATTTCGGTTTATATTCTCATGGTGAATGAATAGTTTTTATGACTGTTTGGTATGCTAATTTATCATGAACATTTAGAAGGTTTTATTGAGTGATTTGACAAGTATATAGAAGCTAAGAGGGCAGATTTGGCATGTAAGAAATCTGCCATCATTAAGTTATTTTCAGATATTATTTGTGAGGAATTGTGTCTTAAATGTTGGGAACATATTTTTCCTGGCAGTACAATTGTTTGATATTTATATTCTTGGACTGGCTTGTGTATTTGGTTTGACTTGAGTGAAATATATACTGTTGCAGTTATTTCAGAGCCAGCCTAATGCTAAAAGTCCACAGACAATAAAGTTGGGAACCACAAGGTTGAGGAGAAATTTCTGAATTTGCATTAAACAATATTTCTCAAAATTTACGCATTTCTAAGACCAGATGTGAGTCTGTGAACCTTATAATAAGATAAACAATAAAAATAAGAATTATATCCTTATATCAATGTCATCTATAATGGTCAATTCAAAATTTAATTATTTGTTCGTATTTTTTATATAAGAAAACCAAAAATAAAATAAAATAAATTCTTAAAATAAAAAAATCTCTAGTAAATGAACAATAGAGCTATACACCCGTCAAGGGTAGACTGAGTGGTTGGTATTACTAGTGTTAATGTGCCCATCTTGATTCAAATCCTAGGCTTTGAGTGTAAAAATTGGGGTTTATAGTGGCAGCACAAAGGTTTCAAGACTGTGTCCTGCAGGTGAGATTCTTCCAAGTTACTCATTTCCCCGGTCTGATTGATGAATATTAAAAACACAAAAATAAACAATAGAGCCATACCTTTGTAGATTTTTAAGAAAGTTAACTACTAAATATAATAAAAAATGACATATAACTAGATGATACTTACTACTGGATCTGGTGCATCAGGTTGTTTACACATGACCCAAGGAACACCGGTATTCAATCCCACTGCCATACTTGCTGCCCATTTCACATATGAAGAACCGCCTGGAAAAGCAGCTTCAACATTTCCATATTCATTCTCTATCTACAAAACGAACAGCTATTGACTTTTAGATATATTAGCATAAAATTAAATTTCAGACTGAAACAAAAAAATCCAACTGTATTTATGTTATCAAAATAGCCTCATTAGGCATTCATTTTGCTGATTGTTATTGATAATATTCACTGAATACAAAAATGTCATAAATAGTAAAATAGTCGCTATTTCTTGTAATCAAATATGAAAACTATGCACAATGTATTACATTTCATATCTTGATAGATCAAACGTGCCAACCTGAATAAGGCATGAAATGTCATATGCACACAAAGGTCTAACTTATCATATCACAATGGAGTATCATTATTTTTGCTTAAAAACTCTACCAACACATCTTGGAACACAAGAATGTGCAACATAATTAACAAGAATCAATTTAAAGCCTATGTTATTAAACATACACGACACTCAATCAATGAGACACAAAGAATTCCTGGGTATAAGACAGTACTTTTAAGATAATTAGTAAATACATGTAGACCCTATTGCACTCAAATTGTCAAAGTTCAGGGAAGCGGAAGTACCAATTTTTTCAACAAGAATCGGATCACATATCAGCAGTCCGTGTGTCATAGTCATCCCATTCTGCAAGTTATATATTGTAAATGATCTTACTAAAACCATGAGTCTATGTAACAGCCTAGGTAAGCCTATAATTTGATGACGAAATCCATCCTAGGAGGCTTTTTAACTTCACTGATCATCTGAGTTTTTCGACATCGCTAATCACGAGACTTTTTTTCCCTCCAGCTTAAACCCCCAAAGCTAAGGTGAAATTTATTGTTGAATTATTATGTGAGTTCTATTGTTTTAGTCGAGTCCTATAAAAGTGGTTTGAGAATAATTTACGCTAATTGGCTAAATTATTTTATTACAAATCACTTGGTTTACTAAATCAGATTGAGTCGCAAATGGGTTATGTGTCTTGAGGGTCTAAGACAAATTGTATTCCCTCATTGAGTCTTTAAAAGAAAAATCATATGTAATAGAGAATTGGAAAAATAATTAATCCCCTCATGTGTAAATTAATTAACTTTTCAAGAAAATAAAATTAAATCCTAAGCTAGAAAATTAATTAGTTAGAGTCAAAAATTAAATTGTCTAGGGAAATAAATTTTCCAAATGGAAAAATTCGTGGGTCTTGAAAGAATCAAATTTTAAAGGTCCTCCAAGGGAATATTGTCTTTTTCAAGTAAAATTTGGACTCTTGGAACTTGGTGGTTAAGTCAAAGTCAAATTTTTGAAGAAATTAGATCTAATAATTAATTTTGAGCTAATTAAAATGGAATTAAATGATAAATTCGAAAATTCCTCAAAAATAAAATATCAAGGGCCAAGATTAAAAGATCTTGAAGTGTTTATCAATGGCCAAGATTATTTTGACAAGGATCAAAGAAACTAGCCATTATTTTTCCATTTGGAAGATTTATCTATAAATTAGAGTCATTTGAGTCTCTAGTCATCTTGATCTCTTACTAGAATTGTTGTTGAAGCATTGTGTAAACTATTGTCAGATGGGAACTATTTTTTCTATCATAATAAAATGTTTTGGGGTGCAATTGAAGGTGTTTTTGCTTATTGATTTGTGGTATGTGCTGACTACGGGAATCCCTATGTTGTGGTGAATATTGGTAAGATCTGTTTTTTCCTTAGATGGAGATAAAATCATACTATTGATAGTTTTGAGCTAATCTTAGGTGGTTTGATTCCCCATGTGATCTAAACAGATTATTTTTTGAGATAAATACATAGTGTTTGCGGGTACTTCAATCATTGGCCTCCAAGTTCACAAACTTGGGCAAGAATCAGTATTGCTTGGATCTCTAGTTTTTTACATAGTGGATTTAATCTTCGCTTGGGCTATAGTGAATCATTAATTTTTCTGAAGCATTTTAGTCGTTCTTTCAAGTAAAAAATATTGAAAAAAATATTTTCTCAAAATCCATTTAAAAACCCATGTATATTTTGTAAATTAAATTGTAATTTATTTTTTCTAACTTGGGTTGGTGTTTTAGATCTATTTTGTATATTTTTGGGGTTTGAGTGTTTTTATTTTCATTTTTTCAAGTTGGGTCAAGGGATCAAGTGAGAGAAGAGCTAGATCTAGGCCCTTGAGGGTAAGATCTAGTCTATAAACAATTTTGCAGGGCCATTTATGGAAGATTTGATGGCAAAATTCAGATCTAGAAATTTTCAAGACACGGGTTTCAATTTTTGGCCTCCTCTTGCCATTTCAGCCCCCGATATATCATTTCAACGATTTTATCCCCACAAATTGACTTTCCTTAGCCTTGTTCTCCAATTCTTGGCCTCTTTTCCCCAAAGTTGACCCAAAACCCTAAGATGAAGTTTGAAGGCTATATACTTGGCATTTTTGCAAGATTAAAGTCTCAAAATTCATATCTAGCAAGTGGCAAGGTAATCCCAAAATTTCAACGATTTTCAACAGTGGGATCTTCAAGGCCTTGGGCCTAAGGTTTGACTTCCAAACTCTCATTTTGCTTTAGTTTCATTACAACAGTTAAATCACAGATAATTAGACCCTAGAATCAAATTATATATGGTCAAAATTGTTTAGAATTGCAAAAACCTTCGTTTTCACAATTTTTTGCCACTTGAGCATCTCTAATTTGACCTAGATCTAACATTTTCGTTCTCAGGAAATTTCTGCATAATTATAAAAATCAGATCTGAACATTTTTTAATCACATCCTAATTAAAGTCTAAAAAATCTGAATTTTCAGTTTTTTTGGCACTCTTACTATTTTTAAACATTGTGGGAATTATTTGTAGTATTTTCAGTCTATTAATCTTTCATTAATATACTGCTGTCATAAACTTATCAGTTCTGAAAATTGCTGAATCAAAGTCTCCTAAAGCCCTCAAATTGGAAATTTTCAAGTTTTAGTGTATTTTGCCATTTCTGGAAATATTGGTTATCTATTTATGGAAATTTTATATTGCTGATCTGCCACTGTTTCATTGTTGAAATAATTATATCAGATCTAAAATTTTCCTAGTCCAACCCTAAAAAATTCCTAAAAATTCATTTTTCCTCAAGTTTGGCAATTTTTACTATATTTAGGCATTTTTTAGCATTGGTGTTGACATCATTATTGTTGATCTGTGGGTTAACTTATTGCTGCAAATTATACTTCAAATCAGAAATTTTACTGAAAGATATATCTTGAGAAAGCTAACATACATATTTTCTAAGTTGACATATTTTTGTGATCTTGGGCAAACATAAGCATTGTTGGTTTAGCATTTTCTTAATGTTGTTATAACATTGATCAAGTCTGAATTTTCTGAATATTTATTGTTGAAATACATCTGAAATTGGCTAATCTCATTGATCTCGTAGCTTGGCATTACATCTTGTGTTAATTCGTGAATTGGTTACTTGAAGTTTACACGCGTATCTCTTGAAGCTTATTTTGTTTAAGATTGCATCATAACATTGTTAAGTACTCTTAAGATAAATCTCACATAAGTACTTAAGTAATCTAACCAATCTTAATCCAAGATAGCAATCACTCATAATCTCTTGCATAAGCATCTCACATAGGTTAGTCAACCATTCGAGCAACGGGTGTCCATCCGGTCATTTGGTCTCAATTCATAAGAAGAAAGAATTTGTGACTCCATTAAGGCACTAGTCTCATAATAGAAAATCTAATTTAATTATAATCTTTAAGGCCAACCAAGTGGCTAGGCCACTCATCCGTGTCTCTCAGGTAAGTTGATTTCTCAACTTACTTCCCTTCACCTCATTCCATAGGGACTACCCCCATAGCCTGTTGTTGGGAGACAGCTAGAATGGAGTGGGTGGGAATCAGAGTGACAGCCCCTATCCTGAGCATTGTCGCGGTGTCTCTACAACACGGGCGACAATATTTTTTGGCGTTGTTGCCAGGGACGAGTTTATCTCGTTATCGAGATATATGTCATTCTCATAATTGATCTCTCAATTTTCTGTCTAGCCCGTCAAGCAGCACAACATTTTTTAGCGTCGTTGCCGAGTACGAAGTTGCTCATTGTTGGGGTTTACGACAATCTTCCTATCCTACAATCCTTCATTTCGCTATCATTTCATTACCCTGTCAAGTGGCACAACATTTTTTTGCGCCATTGGCAGGGACCAATTTATTGGACCTTGGCTTTACGACAATTTCTCATAATCTTCGAAATCATATTCCATCTTTTCATTTATCCCACCAACACCACATTTTTGGCACCTAGATCTCATCATTTTTCATATTCTCATCACTTTATCACTTTGTTCATTCACACTTTTAGCACCTGGACATTTAAGTTGGTTTCCTGTATGGGTGGCGACTCCACTTATTCATCCATTTTTCTCAAGCAGGAAGCTCTCCCTGATATCCATCTGCTTGATCCTTGACTAATTTTTCGGTTTTTTGCCTTTTGGATGTTGGAGCTAGATTCATGTGGCGACTCCATTTCTTTCATTTCTTACAATAATTTCTGATAGAAGTTCGCTTCTTGTGGATCTCTTGTTTTTCTTGAACAAAGATTTCTCTCTGACATCCATTAGCCCCCTTTCCCATAAAGCAGAACATAATGGATGACTTGTCTTCCCCGTGTCATTTTACTAACATTCTTCACGATATTCCAAAAAATGACATTAATAAATTGCCTTTGTTCATGGGTAATGATGAAATTATTGTTGCAAAACATATCTTATGGTTACTCGTTGTATGATCATGTGTTGTAGATCTTCATGTTATGATCATGAAGACATCAATATGGACTTATCTTTGGAAGATGATGCTAGAGATTGGTTTTGCAAGTTTCTTGATGACTCCTTTGATTCTTTACAATACATCATCAATGCTTTTAAAGATAAATATGAAAGTCAAAGGGGCTCACCTTGTGCCTCTAGTGCTGAGAAAAAAGATGAAAGTGGTCATGTGAAGGATCCAAATATCATAGAAAGGTATCAAGAGAATGAGTTGCCGCATAATAAGGATCAAGAAGTCCCATATTGTAGACCTTGTGACCACTTTCATGATGAATCCACATGTGCCTTTGCGATCAGAATCCGAGATAGTGGAAACGCGAGAACAAGTGATCAAGCAAATCTTATCAGGGAATTAACCCAAAGGCTTAGAGACATGCAAGTCAATCAAGCTCAATTGATGAAAACAATGGAACTTAATCAAGAGAGATTAGTGGCAGATCACTCCAAGGAAATGAAATCCTTACACATTAGGTGGATGGCTATGGAGAAAAAGCATGTTGAAGAGCTTAAGCTCCATAAAAGAAAAATCATAAGAATGAAATAAGCTCTATTCAGGATGTGGAGGTCAATCTTCGAAACCGATTATTAGCCATAGAAAGGTAGCATGCTGAGGATCTAAAAACCATGGAAATTGCTCATTCTAATCAGATGGCCACCATGCAAAGTTGCCTGGTCACCATGGAAATAAATCATAAGGAAGAAATTGATTATATTCAAGTAATTCATAATAACGTGATAAGGGACATGGAAATCAATTCTCAGAGCAGGTTGTCAACTATAGAAGAAAAGTGCGCTCAAGAGATGGAAGCTATGATGTCCAATATGCAGGATAATTTGATTACGATAAAAACGGATAGTGACAAAGTAATTAAGGATATGGAAGCCAATCATATATGCCTTTAGAATAGGTTGTTGATCATGGAGGAAGGCCATGCCAAAGAGATCAATGCTCTAAAGGTTGAACACTCTAACCAGATGGATGTCGTCAGAATTGAAAAGACCACTCTTCAGAATAAGCTACAAATAATGGAAAAGATACAGATTTTGGGACTTCAGCACAAACTGAAGGATTTAGAGGGGAAGCATAAAGGGCTTTTCACGAATCACAAGTCTCCTAGGCCACCAGAGCAGTTCTCAACTCATTGCCAGGAGGTTACTTGCCCCACTCAATACAGGTCAATTGGAAGTGCCAAGGTTGGAAAAGAAATTGAGCAAGATCAGATGTATGTACCACCTTTGACAAAGTACATTCATAATAAGATTGGGCATATTTTAGATTGTTCAGATCCTTCATCCAGGCATTCTCAGAATCAAGAATGAAAATCTATGGTAGTCACATTATTGAAATCATAGCCTACCAAAAAGAAAAGGAAAGAGAAAGAAGTTTCATGAATTTGATGGCTGAGAATAGGTGGATATTCAGATGAGTCACAGTCCTAGCATTTTCAGAATTCAGCGTGGCACATCCGAAAAGCAGCCCACAGACTTGCCAGAGAGTCGACAGATCCTCAGTATGCACCATGTTGAAGACATATGATGCCATAGGGCATCTCCTATAGTATCTCTAACCCTACTCCCTTTCATTTAGGGCATTAGCTAGTTTGTTTCACGCATTTATATTATGTTTTTTATATTTCATTTTGCTAAGATAGATTTTATATTCTATTGGTATTTTCTATATATGCATGATGATTTCAATGTTGAATGGATATCTATTTGATGGAATTTTGTTTCCTTGGATGTAGGATTCTGGGGTTCTCACGTTACATCATGGAAGCAACGTGTCCGCATATGGAGCAAGATGTTGCACTCAAACTATCAAAGTTCCAAGGAAATGGAAGTACCAAATTTTTCAACAAGGATCGGATCACATATTAGCAAATTGTGTGTCATAGTCATCTCATTCTGCAAGTTATATATTGTAAATGATCTTAGTAAAACTATGAGTCTATGTAACAACCTAAGTAAGTCTATAATTTGATAACGAGTTCCATCCTAGGAGGTTTTTTAACCTCATTGATTACCAGTGTTTTTCGACACAGCTAATTAGAAGAGTTTTTCCCTCCAGCTTAAACCCCCAAAGCTAGGGTGAAATTTATTGTTGAATTATTAGGTGAGTCCTAGTGTTTTAGTAGAGTCCAATGTAAAAGTGGTTTGGGAATAATTTAGGCTAATTAGCTAAATTATTTTATTACAAATCACTTGGTTTACTAGATCATATTGAGTCGCAGATGAGTTATGTGTCTTGAGGATCTAAGACAAATGTGTATCTCCTCTTTGGGTCTTTAAAGGAAAAATCATATGTAATAGAGGGTTGGAAAAATAATTAATCCCCTCATGTATAAATTAACTAATTTTTCAAGCAAAATAAAATTAAATCCTAAGCCAGAAAATTAATTAATTAGAGTCAAAATTAAATTGTCTAGGAAAATAAATTCTCCAAATGGAAAAATTCGTGGGTCTTGAAAGAATCAAATTTAAAAGGTCCTCCACTAAGGGAGTACTGCCTTTTCATAGAAAATTTGGACCCATGGACCTTGGTGGTCAAGTCAAAGTCAAATTTTTTAGGAAATTAGCTCTAAATAAATAATTTTGAGCTAATTGGGGCAACATGAGAATGGCTCCTGCGATGGTCAAGGTCCAGGCAACCTCTGTGCGCGCGTCGGGAGCAACTGGTTTCATGGATTCCTGGCTAGTGAAGGGCTTCCTCAACCAGGGTTACAACGTTCATGCCTCAGTGAGCGATTCAGAGAATGAGACGAAGATACGCCATCTCTTGGGCACACCGGGCACTGCAGAAAGGCTCGAGCCCTTCCGAGTGGAACTGTTGGGAGAAGGCAGTTTAAATGCCGCCGTCACTGGGTGCAACGATGTTTTTCAAGCGGTGAATCTTTCCAAGTCCGCACCCAAAGATCTAGAGGGCCAGGCCATTTTATTAGCAGCTCCAGGCATTCCCCAAATCCTTTTTCAACATTTGTTAGACAAGCTTTCCACGGAAACTTTCGTTGGGAGCAACTTCCTCCAGATCGATCTCGGTGAAGAGGGTAAGCAGAGGCGCCTGGTGCTATCCTGCAATGCCACGGCCAAGGACTCCAACGTCTTCCTCATTGATCACGCATGGCCCTTCAGGCTCCCAGATGCTCGCAATCAGAAAAACGGGGTTTGCATCGCCGTCAGCGCAGGACTAGCAACCCCACTTCACGGATCTGCTACCTCCGCCCCTGGGAGAACGATGCAAGGGGTCGGGATGTTCACTTCAAGCATAAGAAGGTACAAAATCCCCAGATCCGCCGCTGATCAATCAGATCGGGCTCTCAACAAATAGATCGGCCAAGATCTTGCAGGTCCGACACCTCGGATGGGAAATAGCCACGATAGATCTGCTCTAGGAAGCACAAGAAGCCCTGGCATGGGGTCAAGGCACTTCTCTGACTCCTTTCAGATCCAAATTTCTCAGCCTACAGGCAGAACCATCATGCAATGGGTCAGTCCTTCAGATCTGGTGCAGGAACTCAAACTGAATCTAGAACGCCGGATGGGGATCCCATCAAGCCTTCAGCGACTTCTCTTTCAAGGTAAACAACTTGAAGACCCTCTTCCCCTCTCTTCTTACAGCATTTCCAAGAACAGCTCTGTGGTGGTAACCCTTCGTCTGAGAGGAGGTGTAGCGAGACAGTCATCCTCTGCTCGGCCCTTCTCATACAAAGATGCAGTACACTCTGAGAACCCCAAACCCCCGGAAGCCCTTAAATCTAAGGCCTTCTTGGTTGAAAAGATTGAAGAAGTTCCCTCTGCTGAACTCACCCATGAAAATCTGGCAACCCAACTTCAAGAATTTGCAGAAAGAGCCATCATTTGCAGATTTAATGGACTGTGGCCGCGATCTCAAGATCTCTATGCATGGATCCATGCAAACTGGACACATCATTGTAAGATCTTTTTTTGTTCAAAAGGTTACTTCATTGTTCTATTTGATAACAGTAAGCATTATGAAAAGGCCTTAGAAAAGGGCCCTTGGTTCATGGGAACTGTAGGGCTCTTCTTGACTCCTTGGTTCCCAAATTTTGATCCAGCAACTGCAGTGATTACCAAGACACCTGTATGGATCAGGCTTCCAAACTTACCTGCCCACCTATGGAATACTCGTGTCTTTAGAGCTATAGGCGTCACCTTGGGCAACTTCATTAGGGGAGATTTATGGCGGGAATCCAAAGGTCTCTACTCATATGCAAGAGTATGTGTGGAGTTAGACTTGAGCAAAGGACTTCCAGAACAAATCAATCTCAAGATAAACAACTTTGTCTGGACCCAGACACTGGATTACGAGAATACTGCATTTCGTTGCCGCCATTGCCACCAATCTGGGCATTTGCAGAACACCTGCCCATCTCGCCCAGCAAAAAAGAATAAGGCCAACATCTCCAAGCCTAAGTCCAAACGATGGGCTCCTTGCTCTCCACCTCCAGTCGTGGATTCTGATTTCTCCAGCTCTGAAGATGAAGATAGCGATGAAGAATTGAATCAGGCCCCTCATTTCGTGGTCCCTTCCACCGATGGTCTGGCGCCTTCCTCTGATACAACCACTGCTCATAAACGCGTCCATTTGTCCTCCTCCTCTGATTCAGAAAAGGAGGGCCTGTGGAGGACCCCAATCTTCAAGTTGTTATTGCTCATCCACCCCAAAATGGTTGGGTCGAAGTCAAAAAAAGGAAAGGGAAAAAGCTTCGTGTTGAGGCCTCTACCCTTTCAGGGTAGAAGTCAGTGCTTCTTTAGGCTCCCAGCCACATGTTGTAGCTCCTTGTTTGTCTTACTCCTACGGAACTAAGGTTGATAGTCCTATCATTTCCGGTTGCGGTTTTCTGTCTCTCTTGAATGTATCCTCTTGTACCATATTTTTTCTTAATAGAATTAGTCCAATTCAAGAAAAAATAAATAATAATTTTGAGCTAATTAAAATGGAATTAAGTGATAAATTCGAAAATTCCTCAAAAATAAAAAATCAATCGCCATGATTAAAAGATCTTTTAGTGTTTATCAACGGCCAAGCTTATTTTGACAAGGATCAAGGAATCTAGTCGTTATCTATAAATTAGAAAGTCATTTGAGTCTCTGACTCTCTACTCATCTTGATCTCTCACTAGAATTGTTGTTGAAGCATTGTGTAAACTATTGTCCTGTTGGGAACTATTTTTTCTATCATAATAAAAGACTTTGGGGTGCAATTGAAGGTGTTCTTGTTTATTGATTTGTGGTATGTGCTGACTATGGGCATCTCTATGTTGCGTTGAATATTGGTAAGCTCTGTTTTTCATTAGATGGAGATAATATCATATTATTGATAGTTTTGAGCTAATCTTAGGTGGTTTGATTCCCCATGTGATCTAACAGATTATTTTTTGAGATAAATACATAGTGTTTGCAAGTACTCTAGTCCTTGGTCTCCAAGTTCACAAACTTGGGCAAGAATCACTGTTGCTTGGATCCCTAGTTTTTATATGGTGGATTTAAACTTCGCTTGGGCTATAGTGAATCATTAATTTTTCTGAAGCATTTTAGTCATTCTTTCAAGTAAAAAATATTCAAAATTTTATTTTCTCAAATTCCATTTAAAAACCCATGTATATTTTGTGAATTAAATTGTAAATTTAAATTGTAATTTATTTTTTCTAACTTGGGTTGGGGTTTTGTATATATTTGGGGTTTGGGTGTTTTTATTTTCATTTTTTGCAGGTTGGATAAAGGGATCAAGTGAGAGAAGAGCTAGATCTAGGCCCTTAAAGGTAAGATCTAGTCTCTATACAATTTTGCAGGGCCATTCACTGAAGATTTGACGGCAAAATTCAAATCTAGAAATTTTCAAGACAATGGTTTTCAATTTTTGGCCTCCTCTTGCCATTTCAACCCCCGATCTATCATTTCAGCCCTTTTATCCCTACAAATTGGCTTTTCTTAGCCCTGTTCTCCAATTCTTAGCCTCTTTTGCCCCAAAATTGACCCAAAACCCTAAGTTGAAGTTTTAAGGCTAAATACTTGACGGTTTTGCAGGATTAAGGTCTCAAAATTCATATCTAGCAAGCGGCAAGGTAATCCCAAAATTTCAACAATTTTCAACAGTGGGATCTTCAAGGCCTTAGGCATAGGGTTTGACCTCCAAACGCTCAGTTTGCTTCAATTTCATTATAGCAATTAAATCACAGATAATTAGGCCCTAAAATCAAATTCTATATGGTCAAAATTCTTTAGAATTGCAAAATATTTGTTTTCACAATTTTTTGCCACTCGGGCATCTGAACATTTCTTAATCACATCCTAATTAAAGTCTAAAAAATCTGAATTTTCAGTTTTTTCAGCAAACTTACTATTTTTAAACATTGTGGGAATTATCTGTAGTATTTTCAGTCTTTTGATCTATCATAAAATTATCAGTTCTGAAAATTGTTGAATCAAACTCTCTTAAAGCCCTCAAATTGGAAAATTTCAAGTTTTAGTATATTTTGCCATTTCTAAAAATATTGGTTATCTATTTCTGGCAATTTTATCTTGCTAATCTGCCAATATTTCACGACTGAAATAAGTATATCAGATCTAAAATTTTCTTAGTCCAGCCCTTAAAAAAATCCTAAAAATTGATTTTTCCTCAAGTTTGGCAATTTTTACTATTTTAGGCATTTTTTAGCATTGGCACTGACATCACTATTTGTTGATCTGTGGGTTAACTTACTTCTGCAAATTATACATGAAATCTAAAATTTCACTAAGACATCACTATTTGTTGATCTGTGGGTTAACTTACTTCTGCAAATTATACATGAAATCTAAAATTTCACTGAAAGACATATATTGAGAAAGCTAACATACATATTTTCTAAGTTGACATATTTTTGTGATCTTGGGCAAACATAAGCATTGTTGGTTTAGCATTTTCTTACTGTTGTTATAACATTGATCAAGTCTGAATTTTCTGAATATTTATTGGTGAGATACATCTGAAATTGGTTAATCGTGTCAATCTCATAGCTTGGCATAACATCATGTGTTAATTGGTGAATTGGTTACTTGAAGTTTACACATGCATCTCTTTTTGAAATTTGGTACCGGAGGACAGGTGGTTCCCTAAGGCTTTGATCTTTGGCCTAAGGAAAAGTGTCCAAAAGAATTTAATTTTTCTCCTAAAGTGACTTTATAATTTTTATAAAGTCAAATCTAATTTAAAAGTGACTTTAAGTGATAAAGTTACTAAAGTCTAATTTTAAAGTGACTTTAATAAAGTCAATGTAAAATTAGAAAGGAGAAGTGACTTTGGAAACAAATGACTAAGTGGGTCTTTATTAAAGTGGGGTGAATTAAAAAATAGAAAGTGAGATTTAAATGAGCATTTGATCTCAGCCCTAGATCTCAATCTATTTCAGCCATTGGATTTAGGGATTCCCCAAAAGTCACTTAGAGTTAGATTAAAGGAGGGAAAGGAGGAAAAGGTCATTCATTCTTTCATGAGCAGATTGAGAGAAGGAGAGCAAGAGAGCAAGGAAGATTTCCGGACAGTGAGGAGAAGGAGGCAGCAGCTTGGCACACATTCCAAGGCAGCGTTTTAGCAAGTCCGTACAGCGGAGTTAACACACAGTGAAAGGCAGGTTTTGGGCACGATTTTCTAGAAAGGTCGTACAACAATTTTGGTTCAGATTCCAAGGAGGCCATACAACAAGTTAGCACAGAAATCGAGGAGCAGAAAATCTGAAGTTTGCTGGCACATTTTTCAAGGGAGGCCGTACAGCAAGTGGTTGTACCTTGGCACACTTTTCTAGGCAGAAATCCGTACAGCCGTACTGTTGTTTTCTGCATAGAAATCGAGGAAAACTGTACAACAACATTTATGGCAGCATGCACGCTTTTCTAGGCAGTCCATACAACAACATTTAAGGCTGAAATTTGGGCACAAAAATCGAGGAGAACGTACAACATTTATTGTTGTTTACAAGTTTTTCTAGTTGGCTGTGAGGCACGGAAAACGAGATAAGTTGTAAAAGTTTGCTTGCTGATTTTTTGTTGAATACTTCTCTCATTGTAAAAGCATTTTTCAGAAATAAGGAGCTTTCGAACTAGTTTTCCCCAAGAGTTGTAGGGGGTTTTTCCAGAGTCACCTTGACCAAAAATCACTGTGTTTAAATGTGTTAAATGGCTATTTGTATGTGTTGATATTTATTTCTGCATTTTCCAGCATTCTGTTATATTTCCAGAATTTGTGTTTTCAGCAAAATTTATTTTTTGTTGTTGAATGTATGGATATGGGAAAGGGCATTTAACTATTTTGGAGAAGTAAGGTGAAACTGAAAACCGGGGTGAGAAATGAGAAATTTCTACATGGTATCAGAGCTTGAGTGCTGAAGTGCAGCTTGGGACAGCAAGGAGGAAAATTACAGCCTACTGATTTTTCACTCAGAAAATTCCAGCAAGCTGATTTTTCACAAACAACAGTTTTATCCTTACTACAGCAGTGCTATTTTTCAGTTTTAGGACAACAGGATGTCATTGGGATTGAGGGTGGAGGATAGGTTGGATGGGCATACCAATTACAGCGTTTGGAAGGAGAGAATGCAGAGTATCTTTGAGGAGGCAGAAGTCTGGGACATTATGGTGCATACCACACAGAACCCTGTTGTTGTGCCTACTGATGCTACTCAGTTGGCTGCTTATAATAGAAAGAACAACAAGGGTAAGAGACTAATTCTAGACGGAGTCAAAGACCATTGCATTCCTCATGTGAGAGGAAAGAGAAATGCCCATGAGATGTGGACAGCATTGTCCAATCTCTACCAGAGTACCAATGAGAACCAGAAAATGGTCCTGAAGGAGAAGCTGAAGACCATTAAAATGGGTAATGATAGTGTTGCTGGATATCTCACAAAGATTACTGATGTGAGAGATGAGTTGGCAGCAGTTAGAGAGGTCATTCCACCCACTGAGTTGGTGCGGATTGCAGTGAATGGCCTCCCCCGTTCATGGATGAACTTTGCTGATGGGGTTTGTGCACGTGAGACCCTTCCCACATGGGAGAGGTTTTGGGATGATTGCATTCAGACAGAGATCAGGAAAGGTCAGCTTGGGGCAGCCAAGCCAGTTGAGCAGGATGAGGATGTAGCACTGTTGGCAGGAGGCAAGAAAGAAAAAGGGAAGAAGCAGGATTCCACAAGCAATGGTGGGGGCAAAGGCAAAGGTAAAGGTAAACAGGGTAACACACAAAAGGACTATTCCAAGGTGAAGTGTTGGAATTGTCAAAAGATGGAACACTATGCAGTGGTGTGTCCGGAGAAGAAGAAGAAGAAGGGGAAGAACCAGAGCTTGGCAACGTCAGCAGAGGTTGAGGACTTCGCAGATCGTTTTGACCAGGAGTTTGGTTTCACTGCGTGTGATCCTCTAGTGCAGGATCACCTGCCACACAGGTTCAGAGGGAGCATGCTTTTCCCTCGATTAACGGAGCATCTTCGGGTATCTAGTATGTGGACAGTGGGGCTTCACGTCACATGACAGGAGTCCGTGAGTACTTCTCAGAGCTTTCAAAGAATGGCACTGATATAGAGGTAGTACTCGGTGATGACAGAGTTGTTAGAGCAGTCGGTGTGGGGACACTGACATTTCAGAGGGAGTCCAAACCTCCCTTCAAGGTGTCAGAAGTTCTTTATGTGCCAAGGATTAGGAAGAACCTCATATCCGTCTTAGCTTTGGAGGACAGAGGATATGAGGTACTGTTCAGGGGAGGACAGGTGTTGATGTATCCCAGGGGCACTCCAGTTGATTCAGCTAGAGTGATAGGTGTACGCCATGCAAAGGTGTACAAGTTTGCATTCCAGCCCCTTTTGGCATTGAGCAATAGTACCGACAGCAGAGCTAGCAGTTCTGAGCTGTGTGAGATTTGGCACCGCAGGATGGGGCATATGTATCATGGAGCCTTGAGGACCTTGTGGGAGATCACTACAGGTGTGCCAAATTTCAACACTAATCACCTTGATACTTGCAGAGGATGTGCGATGGGCAAGTTTTCCAAATCCCCTTTTCCCAGCAGTGACAGCAGAGCGACTGGGATACTTGATTTGATTCATTCCGATGTAAGCGATCGGATGTCTCATGTTTCCTTAAGTGGATATGAGTACTATGTTTTATTCATTGATGATCACTCCAGGAGGACCTGGATTTATTTCTTGAAGACCAAGAGTGAGGTCTTCAAGCGGTTTCAGGAGTTTAGAGCTCTTGTGGAGACACAGACAGGTCGGAAGATCAAGTCCCTGAGGTCGGACAATAGGGGAGAGTACACCCTTGGAGAGTTTTTTGACTATTGTGCGGAGGCAGGCATTAGGAGGGAGTTCACTGTTCCTTACAACCCCCAGCAAAATAGGGTTGCGGAGAGGAAGAACAGATCCATCGGAGGGGCTGCCAAAGCCATGTTACATGATCAGGGGTTGCCATTGTTCTTGTGGGCAGAGGCCTGCAACACAATTGTTTATTTGCAGAACAGGAGTCTGCATCATGCCTTGGAGCACATGACTCCGGAGGAGGCTTTTTCTGGGAAAAAGCCTGATATTGGTCATCTTCGTATCTTTGGGTGCATTACATACTCCTACATACCCAAGGAGAAGAGGACCAAACTAGAGCCCACCGCAGAGAAGGGTATCTTTGTGGGCTACAGTGAGACCTCAAAGGCCTTTCGGATTTACATTCCTGCACAGAGGAAAGTTGTTGTCAGGCAGGATGTGAAGTTCGAGGAGGACAGGGCCTTTAGGAGGTCACGGGAGTTAGAGTATCTGGATCAGCCAAACCCTCGGCAGCAGTTGAGTCAGTCGCAGGGATCCAGTGGGCAGGGATCAGGAGGATCCAGAGGTACATCTATGAGGATGTCAGGCAGGAGGACAGCAGACAGACAGTCAAGAGTTCAAGCTCCTGATGATGATGAGGAGGAGGAGTTTCATTCTCCAATGGGAGAAGTACGCTCAGGGAAGAGGAAACCCAAGTGGCTTCAGGACACCTTGAGAGATGTCACATCTGTTGCTGAGCCTAAGAGGCCGGTCAAAGAGAGTAGACCACCTGAGAGGTTTTGTAGCTATATGGCAATGGCTACCAGCATCCTTGACTCTGAGCCTTCTAGCTATAAGGAGGCAGCTGGCTAGCAGGTCTGGAGAGAGGCCATGCAGGAGGAGTATTCTTCTATCATGAAGAATGATGTTTGGGAGGTGGTGCCGAGGCCTGAGGGCAAATCCGTGGTTACTTCCAGATGGCTTTACAAGGTAAAGCATGCTGCAAATGGCAGCATTGAGAAATTCAAAGCGAGGTTTGTGGCTAGAGGGTTCTCCCAGGTAGAGGGAGTTGATTATGAGGAGACCTTCGCTCCCGTGGCTCGATATACTTCGATCTGCTCCATTATATTGATAGCAGTAGAGATGGGTTGGAAGATCCACTAGATGGATGTGAAGACCGCATTTCTCAATGGCTTCATACAAGAGGAGGTGTACATTGAGCAGCCACAGGGCTTTGAGGTGCATGGGAAGGAGTCCCATGTGTGCAAACTGAAGAAGGCCCTTTATGGCCTGAAGCAAGCTCCCAGAGCTTGGTACTCCAGGATAGATACATACTTGCAGGGGATGGGTTTCACAAAGAGTGAGGCAAATCCGAACCTTTACTATATTGTGATAGGTGAGGAGCCTCTCATTCTAGTGTTGTATGTGGATGACTTGGTCATTACAGGTGCAGAGAGACTCATAGAGCACTGCAAGAGAGATCTTGCGGCGGAGTTTGAGATGAAGGACATCGGCTTGATGCATTACTT
Organism: Pinus tabuliformis; assembly: GCA_031772625.1. Classification (NCBI taxonomy): domain Eukaryota; kingdom Viridiplantae; phylum Streptophyta; class Pinopsida; order Pinales; family Pinaceae; genus Pinus; species Pinus tabuliformis. Next base: position 646,060,104 of record CM062806.1, on the reverse strand, counting down.
TTTGGGTTTGGAGGTGTGGCAGGAGGAGGGGCATTTCTTCCTGGGGCAGGGGAAGTATATTGTGGACATCCTTGGCAGATTCCACATGGAGGATAGTAAACCCATGTCGACACCGATGATCACCAACTAGAAGAAGCTTCATGCTTTGGATTCCGAGTTGGTGGATCCCACATTGTACAGGCAGCTGATTGGTTCCTTGATGTATTTGGTCAACACTAGACCAAATATTTGTTTTGCAGTCAATACGATGAGTCAGTTTATGTGTGAGCCTAGGAAGGTTCACTGGGTGGCTGCAAAACACATTTTGCGGTACTTGCAGGGGACAGTGGATTATGGTCTGGACTACAGGCAGGGGGATGGAGTAAGATTGGCAGGTTATACTGATTCTGATTGGGCAGGTTGTGCTTCTAATAGGAAGAGCACTTCAGGGTGTTGTTTTGGGTTGGGTTCGGCAGTAGTGTCATGGTTCAGCCGGAAGCAGCAGTCAGTAGCATTGAGTTTAGCTAAAGCAGAGTATATGGCAGCCAGTCTAGCTAGTTGTGAGGCCATCTGGCTTCGCAAGATGTTTGGCTTATTTGGTCAACCGTTGAGACCTTCAGCAATTCACTGTGATAATCAGAGTTGCATTAAACTCACGGAGAATCCAGTATTTCATGACAGGTCAAAGCATATCGGGATCAAATATCATTTCATCAGAGACTATGTTCAGAAGGGAGCTGTGAAGCTTGAGTATATTCCCACTGATGAGTAGGTTGCAGATATTCTTACCAAAGCCTTACCATGGAGCAAGCATGTCTACTTTAGAGACAAGATGGGTGTGGTGAGGAACACCTTCCTCGGTAAGAGGGAGTGTTGAAATTTGGTACCGGAGGACAGGTGGTTCCTTAAGGCTTTGATCTTTCGCCTAAGGAAAAGTGTCCAAAAGAATTTAATTTTTCTCCTAAAGTGACTTTATAATTTTTATAAAGTCAAATCTAATTTAAAAGTGACTTTAAGTGATAAAGTTACTAAAGTCTAATTTTAAAGTGACTTTAATAAAGTCAATGTAAAATTAGAAAGGAAAAGTGACTTTGAAAATAAATGACTAAGTGGGTCTCTATTAAAGTGGGGTGAATTAAAAAATAGAAAGTGAGATTTAAATGAGCATTTAATCTCAGTCCTAAATCTCAATCTATTTCAGCCATTGGATTTAGGGATTCCCCAAAAGTCACTTAGGATTAGATTAAAGGAGGAAAAGGTCATTCATTCTTTCATGAGCAGATTGAGAGAAGAAGAGCAAGAGAGCAAGGGAGATTTATGGACAGTGAGGAGAAGGAGGCAGTAGCTTGGAACACATTCCAAGGCAGCATTTCAGCAAGTCCGTACAACTAAGTTAGCACATAGTGAAAGGCAGGTTTTGTGCACGATTTTCTAGAAAGGTCGTACAGCAGTTTTGGCTCAGATTCCAAGGAGGCCGTACAACAAGTTAGCACAGAAATCAAGGAGCAGAAAATCTGAAATTTGTTGGCACATTTTTCAAGGGAGGCCGTACAACAAGTGGTTGTACCTTGGCACGCTTTTCTAGGCAGAAATTCGTACAGCCGTACTGCTGTTTTCTGCACAGAAATCGAGGAAAACTGTACAGCAGCATTTATGGCAACATGCACGCTTTTCTAGGCAGTCCGTACATCAACATTTAAGGCTGAAATTTGGGCACAAAAATCGAGGCCATACAGCATTTATTGCTGTTCTGTTTTGTTGTTTGCAAGTTTTTCCAGTTGGCTGTGAGGCACAGAAAACGAGATAAGTTGTAAAAGTTTGCTTGTCGTTTTTTTGCTTAATACTTCTCTTACTGTAAAAGCATTTTTCAGAAATAAGGAGCTTTCGAACTGGTTTTCCCCAAGAGTTGTAGGGGGTTTTTCTAAGGTCACCATGACCAAAAATCACTGTGTTTAAATGTGTTAAATGGCTATCTGTATGTGCTGATATTTATTTCTGCATTTTCCAGCATTTTGTTATATTTCCAGAATTTGTGTTTTCAACAAAATTTATTTTTCTTTTGTTGAATGTATGGATATGGGAAAGGGCATTTAACTATTTTGGAGAAATAAGGTGAAACTGAAAACCGGTGTGGGAAATGAGAAATTTCTACATCTCTTGAAGCTTATCTTGTTTAAGATTGCATCATAACATTGTTAAGTACTCTTAAGATAAATCTCAGATAAGAACTTAAATAATCTAACCAATCTTAATCCAAGATAACAATCACTCATAATCTCTTGCATAAGCATCTCACATAGGTTAGTCAATCATTCGAGCAGCGCGTGTCCATCTGGTCATTTGGTTTCAATTCATAAGAAGCAAGAATTTGTGACTCCCTTAATGCACTGGTCTCATAATAGAAAATCTAATTTAATCATAATCTTGCTTAATTCCAACCATGTGGCTAGGCCACTCATCTATGTCTCCCAGGTAAGTTGATTTCTCAACTTACTTTTTGTAGAAATTTCTCATTTCCCACCCCGGTTTTCAGTTTCACCTTATTTCTCCAAAATAGTTAAATGCCCTTTCCCATATCCATACATTCAACAACAGAAAAATAAATTTTGCTGAAAACACAAATTCTGCAAATATAACAAAATGCTTGAAAATGCAGAAATAAATATCAGCACATACAAACAGCCATTTAACACATTTAAACACTGATTTTTTGTCAAGGTGACCCTGGAAAAACCCCCTACAACTCTTGGGGAAAACCAGTTCGAAAGCTCCTTCTTATTTCTGAAAAATGCTTTTACAGTAAGAGAAATATTCAGCAAAAAATCAGCAAGCAAACTTTTACAACTTATCTCATTTTTCATGCCTCACAACCAACTGAAAAAACTTGCAAACAGCAAAACAGAACAGCAATAAATGTTGTACTGCCTCCTCAATTTTTGTGCCCAAATTTCAGCCTTAAATGCTGTTGTACGGATTGCCTAGAAAAGCATGCATGCTGCCATAAATGCTACTGTACAGTTTTCCTCGATTTCTGTGCAGAAAACAGCAGTACAGTTGTACGGATTTCTGCCTAGAAAAGCGTGCCAAGGTACAGCCACTTGCTGTATGACCTCCCTTGAAAAATTTGCCAGCAAATTTCAGATTTTCTGCTCGATTTCTATGCTAACTTGTTGTACGACCTCCTTGGAATCTGAACCAAAACTGTTGTACGGCCTTTCTAGAAAATCGTGCCCAAAACCTGCCTTTCACTGTGTGCTAACTCCGCTGTACGGACTTGCTGAAACGCTTCCTTGGAATGTGTGCCAAGCTACTGCCTCCTCCTCCTCACTGTCCAGAAATCTCCCTTGCTCTCTTGCTCTCCTTCTCTCAATTTGCTCATAAAAGAATGAATGACCTTTTCCTCTTTTCCCTCCTTTAATCTAACCCTAAGTGACTTTTGGGGTATCCCTAAATCCAATGGCTGAAATAGATTGAGATCTAGGGCTGAGATTAAATGCTCATTTAAATCTCACTTTCTATTTTTTAATTCACCCACTTTAATAAAGACCCACTTAGTCATTTATTTCCAAAGTCACTTTTCCTTTCTAATTTTACATTGACTTTATTAAAGTCACTTTAAAATTAGATTTTAGTAACTTTATCACTTAAAGTCACTTTTAAATTAGATTTGACTTTATAAAAATTATAAAGTCCCTTTAGGAGAAAAATTAAATTCTTTTGGACACTTTTCCTTAGAACAAAAATCAAAGCTTTAGGGAACCACCTGTCCTCCGGTACCAAATTTCAACACTTTCCTTCACCTCATTCCATAAGGACTACCTCCCATGGCCTATTGTTGGGAGACAGCTAGAACGAAGTGGGTGGGGATCAGAGTGACAACCCCCATCCTGAGCGTTGTCGCGGTTGCTGTACAACCTGGGCGACAACAGACCCTATAATTAGAATTGAAGACTTAATAAAATTATTAGATATGGTGCATAGTGTTTCCAATACCACTCACAAATATATTAGTATTAGTAAATGACCTTCAAGGATCTTCTCCATTGGGCACATTTAGCCTCTTAAGATCATCCCAATGTTGGAATAGAAGGAACCCAAGGCTTATCATTTAACCTAGTTCATTCATCCAAACTTTCAGTTTGACACTGGAGCCCCCTGCTGCAAACCCAAAGGCTGGAGGGGGATCCCCCAATAACTAAGTGGGAAGGTTTCAAAACTCTTATAAAGTTCTAATTCTACCATATCAGGTATGTAGTATTGAGAAACCTATAGGGCAATGATTAGAATTATTTCTTTTTACTTGATAACTGCTTGTGATGTCTTTTTACATATTAGCTTTGTTCCTTATTATTATATGTGTGAATCATCAAACTCGCAAATCTCTTCTCTCATATATTCTTCAATTGACGAATTCCAAGACCTTAAGGCTGAGACCAAGACCCTCCAAGACCAAGACCAAACTCTTCGGATGATGTGCTAACCTTGATCCAGTCAAACCTAGTCAAATCTCTTCCAGTAGCACTTCTTCAACCTTCTGCTGCAAGATTCTCAGCTTCCACTACAGATCTGAGATTTGGTCCCCCCAGCAATTGTTGCTACCACACGTGTGAGCTTCGATCTGCCTTCTAAGCCTTCCTTTGAACTTCGCTTTGATTTTTCTGACTTCTGGAGCTTGACAATGACCCCGTTGAGAATTTAGGAAGGGCATATGTTATTACAATTCTCTTTATTTATTACTACTTGTGTACTTCTTCTTACATTATCTTTATTCCTTATTAGTGTTTATGTTCAATACGTCAAAATAGCAATCAAATCAATAAGACTGTGACACAATAATTAGGCTCCAAGCCAAGGCTAAAACCCCTGCTCTTGAGGGGAAAACCCACAACTCTCTTCTTATAGATTCTTCACTAGATGAATGAGTATACTGACCTTGACAATTACATTTGACCCATAGCCTCTCCTAGATCAAGACACAAATATCCTTTATCCATCATGATTGCATCACTAATCATGACCTTCATTGTAGCACACACTATGATCATCATCGAGCTCCTCCTCGATAATACTTGAAATAATGTGGTAACACCCGAAATCACAGTCCGAACTTCCTGAGATGACACCCGAATTTTGTACTATGGAGACACCCGAAATTGCAATCTTGTAGATGCCCATCAAACAGACCCTTCATCCGAACTAAGACACTGTGGAACTGGTCTAAGGTTTTTCCTACAATAGTACCCGAGATCAGTACCTGTAATTACACCCAAAAATCACAGAGGAAAATGCGAGATCTTCAATGATTAGACAATGAGGGGTACACTCCTTTATATATTTGTTAGGCTACACATTCAAGCCGACATGAATTGTTGAATTGTCGTGTCTATTTATTTGAGCTGACATGTCTTCATTGATGAAACGACATGTCAAATATATATACATGTCATTTCGTTAAGCATATTTTGAGGTCGTTTTATGGATGAATGTGCTTGATCTAGGAGAGCATTATATTAACAAGTGTAACATGATAAAACCTAAAGACATCAAGAAGAAGTCTTTGACCTAAGAATAAACACCTTGCTTATGAAACCCATGAAGCAAGGAATTACAATAAATACATTTTATTCTTCTTTGTTTCTTCTTTACATAATTACAAGAAATTATGAAGACCAAACCTAGTTACACTTTCTACAACAGACCCTTGGTGACCTTCACTTGACCTACTTTCCTTCTTTTCTCCAAGATCAAACTTGTAGATAGAAACCTTATATCTACTACAGAAACCCTAGTCCTCCTTAGCATGTGCAAACAAAAGTCTCCTTCATCCTCTTCCTTCTTCGCTGCCTTCTTCCTCTTCTTCCTTCGCTAGAATGAGAGATGAGTGAATGTGTCTCAAGGAGACGAGTTCCTTCCTATATATAGGCTCTTCAAGGTGGACGTGGCTCTTTCTTTTAGGCTGACTTGACAACTGCCACGCCGACTTGGCCTTGGAATGTATTCTGAGACTTTTAAAGACAAAAATAATTTTCTTTACAAGTTACAATGTGCCCGATGGGATCTTCAACTTATGACAATGACTCTTTTGATTTCTTGACCTAAGACAAACCCTAGAAGCACTCAATGGGTGCTTGACATATAAAATAAAATTATAAAAGACCTTGAGCATGAAACCCATGCTCCAAAAATAATAATAATAATTTTCCTTCATTTTGCAATTTACAAGAATCAAAAGTACATTTCATACTTATGAAGACCGAACCTAATTACACAATTTTCAACATGTAGAGGACCCGTAGATCTGGTGTCATTACTTCAAGCAAAGTGTGTTGAGAAATCAATGCAAGTAAATTAGGGTTTGATTCCTCTTACTTGATAATTACTTGTGAGTTATGTTGGCTTCTTTTACTTCTTTATTATCTTATCTTTCATCAAGCAATTACATAATTATGTGTGTATGAAGATCACAAAATCACAAGAAACAAGATGTAGGCACTATGTCTAGGCAAAACCCCCCTCGAGGGGAAAACCCAATCAAAAATTACAGTGTTCCATGGGGATGCGTCCCCCAGAGTCGAGTGCGTGTACCCCACGCACCCAAGACGGGGGGACGTCTAGGGAAACGTTTCCCCACATCCCCCTTTTGGGGAGACGCAGGGGGGTACTTTTCCCCAGTGTGGGGGATGCGACTCCCCAAAAGGGGGACGCCTGGGCATCCCCCCTCAAAATGGGTTATGCATCCCCCTTAAATTTGCTTGTAAATAATGATTTATGACAGGGGAAACCTATCATTTGACCATATTGCCCTACTAATGCTATGCAATTCATGGTAATGTTAAATTATTAAAGTAAAAGTGACATTCTCCTTTATCTTTCATTTTCATCCTTTTACTTAAAATTTTAACATTACCATGAAATGACTCAGGATGTTTGAGAGTGGTTCTGATGTCATTGAATTTCATATGGAGAAAGTAGAATTTTAGATCTCACTCAAAATCCAGCAGACTTAGCAGTTTTTCAGGAATTCAGGATTCGATGGATTGCAATGTTTCCATTGTATTTTGTCATGTACAAGGGTATGGAATTAGTATTTAATCAAGAGTACCAAACCCTCTGTGTACTTTAGAGTGACTTTTAGACTCGTCACTCCATTGTTTTTGAGTTTTAGTTATATCAATTTACTATTCCAGTCTTCAGATTTTAGTATCTATTATAGTCTATTTTGCTTAGTACTAATTAGATTCTAGAGGATGAATGATGAATTTTAATTTTAAATCAATTTAGAATCTAGAATGATGAATATAATTTTTAAATCAATGTAGATTCTAGAATGGTGAATAATGAATGATGAATATGGATTAGAGTACTTCATTATTGAATCTCATGTTTATGGATGAATCATGTATGCATTAGTAAGGATGATGAGTATGGATCAATGTATTTCATTATTTAATTCAATTATGTATGTATCATTGTATTTATGTTTTCATATATATATATATATATATATATATATATATATACCCTGACATCCCCCAACCCCCCCTGAATTTCCTTAAAATTTGAAGGTACTCCCACACGTCCCCCTTGTGCGCCTCCCCGCACACGCGTCTCCCCGTCCCGAAGTCTTGGTGGAACATTGAAAAATTATCTTCCTTCAATAGTATTCTTTGAGACTCTTCACCCTAGACATAGACCAAACCTTCCCTCCACACCAAGTCAACGCTTCCAGATCTTCGACCCCTTTGCAGCAGAACTTCCACCCCAGCGACTTCGACTATGCAACAACTTACGGGATCAGGCAACAACTGGCAGCAGCAACACTTGGAAGACTTTGATCTCCCAAACTAGGGCATGAAAGAGAGAGAGAGAGAGAGAGTAGCACCAAAACTTCGATTTCTGCCTTCAACTTAGACTTGACACAACTCGCAGTTCCTTTAGACTTCTTTGACCCACTTCGCACTTCTCCAGCTTCAATAGAGATATTGAACTTGCTTGAGATGAGATGCTCCAAATGAATTAGATCTCCTTCTATTTATAGGCTCCAAGTGAGGTCGAATTGGTGTCCCTTAGGCCAACTTGATCTCCTTTAGGCAGCCGACTTGGTGTGGAGGTTACATAAATTATATTTGGCTCAACAATAAACCTTTTTACATGATTCCAAAGCCCAAGAAGGGTCTCTTTAAATGTACAATGCAATAGTAATCCTAAGAGTCCACAATGGGGACTTTGACTAATATAATTGTAATGACCCATCTTTAATATAAAGAGCACAAGAATATTAGCATATATACAATGCATGCATATGATAGCTACATATGCATGTATTGCATATACTGCACTATTATATATATTCTAAATTAACTATAAATGTTGAATATCACGACACTGCTACAAACAGAAGTTACACCCTCACCCATTACCAAGCATATTGTTTAAATGCATCATAATTAAGGAGAAACTACCCTAAATAATTTCAATAATATAAATTTAAAAGTATAAAGTAAATTTAGTTATAAAGAAATAAATGTAAAATTGAAGTTGATTATAAATATGGTTATATATTTATATATCCCATAATATTAATAAATTATATTATTAAATTATTAAAATGTGAAATTTAAATAAAAATAAAATAAATATTATAAACTAAGGGCATTTGAAGAAAACTAATAAAAATCCTAAAGGTAAACTAATACACGTCAATATCCCTGTAGCTTTGGACAGATAGAGTTACACGTTACAAAGTAGGGAAGGTGTCACCATGTAGGAAGCGGTGACTGCCAAGAAATGTTATACATAGACAGAAGAGGAGCATGAAAAAGGGGTGGGAGAAAAGGGGGAAAATATACAGAGAATGGGGGAAAAATAAATCTATTTGAGGGATGAGCCAGGGGCTTGATTTTGGAACTGAAAATTAGAAAATCTTCAGCTATTCTTGGAGTTTTGGGCACGGGGGCCAGTGGACTTCCATTTCGAAGTCCTCTAGATCTGGGAACCGCAGAGGTTGATCCCAGATAGCCAGGGAGGAATCGGTTGGTTTGGTAATGGAACCAGAAAACTTGGAGCAATGTGGACCGACACCAGATGGGAGAATCAAGTACGCAACTGCATTTAATTTGATAGAATTAATATGATAGAATTTTACAAGAAATCTGTCCATCTTGTTGAATTTTAATAACAGTTCTTACATTTGGTATCAGGGAAAGTTTTCAAACCCTTGGGATCTTACAGGGCCTAAAAGTAACTAATACTCTGTAGCCCATGCTCAATCAAAACCTCAAGGCAAGCTCGGTAGTAATGACTCAATGCATTTTCTACAGTAGTATGGTATTTTAAAGCATATTTTGGACCAACTCTGTGTATCACTCTCCTAACAAGAAGATCATATGCATTGGTGACTTTAGCTGTTCCTGTTCGACAGCCACCCAATGTTGAGCACTCTTCTGTAAGGCCTGGACCAACAACTTCATGTAAACCTAGGCTATTGTGCATCTCATCCAAATTCTCATTGGTAGAATTAACCACGGCGTCGACTTCCAGATGCCAAGGACGGCACCGCCTCTGTACATTTTATACAAAGTTTCACTGGTCGGCTTCAATTATATTTTTTCCTACAACCAATCCTAAGAGAGATGAAAAATGGCCTGAATTTTGTGCATTCCTATAGATTATGCAAATTATAAGCCCTTTGTCCCTCTTTGGTATGATTGTCAAGGATCTCAGTGCAGATACAAAGGCTTTGCCTTTTATCTCCCCTTTCCCTTCACTTCCAATGACCATAGCATGTAAGTTTCGAAAGAGGTTGCTCATTTTAAAATCTTCAATAATCTGTTGTTTGCATAGATTTGGATCATCACACAAATGATTTGCCACCTTGGGTTGAGAATCATTCTGTCAAGATCCCAATGAACCAGCCCCGGATAAAGCTAAGAAAACGATTCCCTCCTCCCTTGTTATCAGATGTTGTGTTTATCATGAGTGTGTTGTGTACCACGTAGTTGCTGAGTGTGTATTCCAGTTTTCGGTACCCAATAAAACCCTTCTGTTTATTCTGATTGTATGCACCAAAACTGAATCCACTCCTTCCCTGAGATGTATTTTGCACACCAAAGCCATAAGGGTTCGGTTGTTGCTGCTGTTGAGTTTGGTGAAGAAAATTGCATTGTGCACCATATTGGCAACTGCCCCACTGAAAATTCCTGCAAAGCTCTTGTCTTCGATTCATTGAAAAGTCAATTCATCCACCCTAAAAGAATTGGAAAGCGGAACCAGCCTGTTCAAAATCGATAGCATGGGCATACGAAGATTTCGAATGTATGCAATGTAAATATAGCTCAATATGTGATATACGTGTATAGTATCAGCGCTTGAAGAAGTATCTTCACATTTCAAAATAAATTCGAGGCTAGCTGGTAGGAGGAATTTTCCCCATTGGCAGACAGTAGATACTGGTTCTAGGGAAGGAACAATCTTTAGAACACTGTCATTTCGCTAAACCACTCCCACTACATAGATAAGTAGTGAATACGAATTTCCATTTGATATGATATGTAGAGAGTAGTAGTTGTATGGCAGGCCTTGTCCCTGTAGGAAAAAGAGAGGATGAACGCGCAAACCAGTGTAAGATAGAATAGGCCTCCCTGATAGGCAGACCATTCTAACTCCGCTCCACTGCACTACACTGCATAGCAGTATACATACGCTTTCGCCTTCATCTTCACCTTGGTCTTTCAACTGGATTGATCACTTTCACCACAATGCTTCCATTTCGCTCTGCGTCTGGAAATTCACTGAGAGTTCGTTGGTTAGCTAGCTGTAGAAAACAGAGAACACGAAAAACTTCATCCCAACTTCAAAATTTCTATGGATTATACTTTTATGAGCCCACTAATTCCATCTAAAAATACTTTAGGGATGGTCATTTGGGTCTTCAAAAATGCTTCTCCGCAAATACTACGCCAATAGATTGAAACTAACGACCCTGCATGCATATAAAAGCCACGGTGTTCACACATCGTTTTTAAACACCTGACGTGTCGAAACTCATTTCTTAGGTGGTATTTGGTGTCAAACAATGATATTAATTGTCTAAACCTTTGACGTATGTCAACCACCGAAGGATAAAGGAACATGTGATGGTGTGACCATGGAGCGCTTTGGTGTTGATACATAGATTTGCAAGTTTGAACCTGCGATTTTTTTTTATATATTCGCATATGACGTCTGGCTATAAGGCAGATGTCTACCAATCCGTCAGAATGATTTCGGGCCTTCACCGCCTGGAGCTCGAAAGGTTACAGACGGGATGTTCATCGAGAGACAGGTGGCAGTGGAGACCCCAACCATCACAGTATTCGCGCTTTGAAAACAAGATCCATACCACAGTATTCTGTTTTGAAAGGGAATGGTGATGCAAATGGCTTGCACACTCAAAGGACTATCCTCTCCCGTTTTCCAAGAATTTAATGTCGAAATTAGCAGTTCACGTTCAGCAATGCCAGTCATGTCCATATGTTCGCCGCTGACTAAGAATACAATTTCATTCAGCCCTTCTTGTCAATATTGCAAAGCTCTCGAATTAGTTAGTACTCTGAAATGCTTGGCGAACCTGTCTCTTAAGTAGTATAACCATTCATATTTAAAACGAATTCAGCTGAATTGTAGCGGGTATGCATTAAGTGGATCTTAACATTAAATTGTTGTTTGAAGGGTTCTTGTTAATATTAAGCTTGAATGGGCCCGATCTTCTTAGAATCCTTTTAGGAGTCGGAAGTTAACCTTAACTCTATGAGCTTGTAAAAAAATGATTTCTCTTTCATCATCAGAATTCTGTCTAAACCAGTCATGGGCAGCTTCAGAAGTGCCAAGACTTTCTGTCTAAACCAGTCATGGGCAGCTTCATTAGGAATGTAGGCAGCATTAGTCAATCCAGCAAAGATTATGGCATCTTCAAAGAAGACTGGAAATTCATCTGCGACCTCGGGTGAAGATTTCCACCTTCATATGCGATGCAAAGACCTTAAGCAAACCCTTAGACCACATTTCGGATAGAGTATGTACATTTTTATAAAATTTAACAGTCAAATAGCTTTAAAGAAGGGCCATTGTCTCAACAACAACAAAAAAATCTCTCATACACCCATTTACTGTCTGGTTTCACCATCACCTTGAAATTAAATTATTATTGAAAACTGAGTGTTTAAACATTTAGAATAATTATTATTGAAAACAGAGTGTTTAAACATTTAGAATTATATTGTGCAATTTTTTTATTTATTTTGCTTATTTTAACAGTAATAGGGTAAATTGCATTATTAAATTGTTACAAAAAAATCTATAGCAGAGATTGCACATGGCATTGTTTTATATAGTTTCAAAATTTCAGTTGCATAGTCCATAGACCCTGATACAGACCCAAAACACAAATTAGTCTTAACCTTCTGTAAAATTATCCAATGCTTCTTTATACAATATATTCTATAAAACGTGCCTTTATTTTAAAGTAGTCATGAAAAACATTTAAATAAGCAATAAGCATAGTGGGTGGTAGCATCCCCAAACCTGTACTTGTTGGTTTAGCTTCCGAACTCACGGGTACCATTTCCTTATAAATTGATGCATCCTTCTATAGATCTGCTCCTTATGAGTTCGGCCTTTGGTTCGAAGTTATTGACTGGTCAACATTATTTAGTTTAAAGTGTCAAATTCTAGAGAAAGTTGAATTGAGCATCATCAACTGCCAATTGATATTTTAAGTCCACCAAAAACCCTTTGAATTCTACAATCTGTGATGTTATCTGACTTTCAATTTCATGGATTTTTGCAATAAGTTTAAAGAGGCAATCCCTATTACAGTGGATGTGTTCTTCGTTACTTCTTAATACTCTGTATTTCTTGTCAATTTCTCGAATCCATATCTTGCCCTGTAGAAATAAACACCCTCAGCAAGTAAAATATACACTGTCAACAGTAATTTCCGCATTCCTTGTACCCTATGAGCACTGAAATTAGGCAAAGACAAAAATGGTTGATTTGGACGCTTCTAATGTGGAAGTTAGTAGAACTATGTAGAATTTAAAATTTGCATGAGGGGAGGTGTTTCTTATTATATTATATTTCATGGAGAGGAAGGAAAGAACAAAGGATGATATTGTACCTCTAAACTCTTTGACCAAGCATTCAAGGAATCTTAAATTTCATGAACAAGAAATGGTCGAGCTGGTGTGCAAGACACAGTTATCTCCATAGGCAACACATAAATTAAAGCAAGAGTGGTACTTTGAGTTGGATAATTCTAGTGATTTTGATTTAATGCATGGTGGTTGGAGAGATGAAGATAGTGCTCCTGACATTTCTGGGGAGAGAAGATTATTGTTCCCTGTTAACACTCATAGAATTGATTTTACAAAATAGTATTTTGGGGAAATAATTTCAAAATGTACATTCTGTTGCTGGAGAATCTCTCAGCCCTTCTCTAGAAATAGTTAGAGAAGACATTAATGATTCCTCAGTGTTTGAAGGCAACACTTTGGCAGATGAAGAAACATACTTGGATTTGCAAAACCGATATGTTGAAGCTTTTTACCAGGACATAGAGAGAGATTTCCTTGAAAGAACACTTCCAATTAAACTAAGTGGTGAATTAATTCATGAATATGTAGAATTTAACATTATGGAGAGAATAATTGAATTCACAGGTAAAAGTTGAATTTAGATTCTTCAAAAGATTCCCATACCTTGAATAAAGGATAAAGATTAGGACTTAATGGATAATTTATTTGAAATATAAAATGATGTCAACATAGCAATACAATTGGTTACAATTAGTAGGTTATGTGCCTTATCCTCTGTTATGATAAAGTTTGAGAGCATTGACTTGATGAAAATGATGGGCAAATAGAAGCATATGGACAAGGGAGGCAAAGGTGCTTCTATAGCAAAGTGAGGCATAAATCTAAAACAACCATGGAAATACATGTTGAATGTTATATTAGTAATATAGACACTAGAGGTACAATGGAAAGGTACGAAGGATCTAGCAAATTGGACTCTTTAGAGGTCATGGCAGGGTCCAAATACCACAATGATACCTATGGACTAGTGAATTTGTAGAACAAACATTAAAACTAGTACAAGTACTCATAAGTGATATATATATATATATATGAAGCAAGAAAAGGACATAAAGCTACATATTTTCTGTTGTAAACAAAAGCATTGGAACTTAATACAAATCATGGGCTTCAGGACAGAGAAAGGAAATTTATGTGCAATGCTTATCACTTTGGCATGACATTTTGCACTAACATTACAAGGAATGATTGTTGGGACAACATTCAGACCTAATTTAGTAGTCCTTATAATTGATGAATATAACCTGAGCACAGGTTCTATGAGCATAAATACAACTTATAAGGCCGAGGTATTGAAGGAATCCTACCATTAAACATAAAGCAATATATAGTGTATTATTGTTAGAGGAAATGTTGAGTACAAGATATGTCCCCAAATTTTGTTACATACCATGCTTTGATCTAGGTATTTCAAACAATATATATATAAAAGAGCACAACAAACGACGTTATTGTTAAAAGGAATGAATTGAGGTCTATCTTTGCTAATGACTATCCGCATGATGCATGTTGTTACCAAGTAAGATAATAACCCAGCTAGTTGTTACTGGAGCAAAAACATACAGATCAATGAATGTTTGGGACATAACGATGTGTTGGTAAGATCAAATATCAAGTGTCAGTTAGCAATCCAAAGTCATATGCTTTGTGCACAATCAATACACGAAAGAATGATTTCAAATTATTATGCTTAACATTGCCGGTACATGGATACCTATATAAATCATGACTTATGAATGTGATATCTATAATTTTATTTTTATTTTACATATCAACACGAATGATGAGATGGAAATAAAATAATGAATCAAGGTTGCACGAAACGGGGAAACGGGTACGAGTTTCCGAAACGGGCACGAGTACGAAACGTGACCCCCCAAAATTTTGGAAACAAGGAAAAGCGAATATATATATATATATATATATATATATATTAGGACATTTAAGAAATATGTGCAATCATAAAGCATATATGATACATTCTAATTTATTACATTATGATAAAATTGTCAATTGTCAATGCATAAACTATAAGTCTCTAAATTTACATCACATTTACTCATGAATGATCACATAATGAAAATAGAAATATCCAAAATTAGCCACGAGAAATTTCTAATTTCTTGTCTCGTGCTTGATTGGGAGTCTCCTCCTACATAGTCAAATGACCTTAGTGCTCTTGATTAAATACAAGTTTCATACCCTAGTACCCTACATGCTCTTGATTATTGGGAGTCTCCCCTGCATAGAGGGCTTGGTTCTCTTGATTAAATACAAGTTCCATACCCTAGTACGTGATAAAATCCGATGGAAACGTTGCAATCCCCCCAATCTTGAAATCCTAAAAAGCAGATAAGTCTGTTGGATTTTGAGTGATATCTAAAATTCTACTTTCTCCATATGAAATCCAATGAGGGCGAAACCACTCTCAAACATCCTAAGTCATTTATGAACTACATATGCCTCAAACTTCCTGATGAACTGCATATCAACACTAGGGCAAAAGTTCACTTTTATAACTTTAGACAGGCATTTAGAAGCAACTAGAAGGCATTAGAAAAACCTAATTAAAAATTAGAAGACAAATTAATAAAAAAAAAAAAAAAAGTCAAGTTGCATGTGGAAACGGTGTCGTATGGCCCAGAAACGTGTTTCCTGCCGTACTGGCCACGTTTCCACCTCGAAAAACGTGCTAGTACGGCCAGAAACGTGTTTCTGGGCCATACCGTACGCGTTTCCGCGTTTCGTTTCCGTTTCCGTACGAAAACTCCTCCCCTTTCAACGTTTCCTGCAACTTAGTAATGAATACACTTGATTACTTGATGTGAAAATGAATTTACAAATATATTAGTTAGACATAGCCAAGTATGTTATATGAACTCAAAGATTAATATCATAGAAAATCGTTATCTGAATACAATTGATTTTGAATATATCGATGCATATGTTGTAATTTGTGGGCAAATGTTTATATTGCAGATAGTATCATTACCAAACCGACTACGTGATGACAAAACTCCAAGAACAATTGAGGCTCAATGAGATTCCATGATAGGGTATTGACCCTAATTCTACTAGGAGGGGTGGAGGTGTTGCCCACCGTTTATCCTCCAAAAACCTGGAGTCATGGGAGGACTGTGCGAGTCACACTCCCCGAAACATGTGATGATCACTGCCAGATGCCTAATGGGAAATCAGGTCGATATAGTCAACGTTGCCATCCTCAAAGTTTATGAATAGTTAGGTCAGTATAACTGACGCCATGGCATACTTCAGTAGAGGATGGATAGGAAGGGAGTGGAAGAGATTAGGAAGGATAGGATGATTTTAGAATAGCTTAGGAACCTGGTTGGGGCAAGGCATGACCATTAAAGTTATAGACCTAGAAGTATTCAAAACACCAATTTTATAGTGTCCTCACATTAAATAAGAATTTAACCTTGATATGCAACCCTAACAAGAATATACTAATAGCTAAAATAAGTATTGATATACAATAAAAACTCTAACTCCGGGACGAAGTTTTCTGAAAGAGAGGTCTATGTAATGACCCATCTTTAATATAAAGAGCACAAAAATATTAGCATGTATACAATGCACGCATATGATAGCTACATATGCATGTATTGCATATACTGCACTATTATATATATTCTAAATTAACTATAAATGTTGAATATCACGACATTGCTTCAGATAGAAGTTACACTGTTAAATTGGCAACTAGGGCCAAACTCCATGTGGGTCGGCTTATTTATGGCAGCTGATATTTTTATTGGATCCCTCTCATCGAGAGGTGTAGGATTGATCCAAAGATCATCCGATTCCGATAAGTATTTATGGAGATATGAATTTATTTTGTTTATGTAATTATAGTCAAGCCGACCAGCTCTTATGTAGGCTCTAGAAGCCCAACCGACGTGTCTATTCATCATCCTTATTTTGGTATAAATAGATGAGGATTTGATATCATTTGCACACACGTATTCTTGAGGTGATCTCCTCTCCACGTCTGGGTTTTTGGAGAAGGAGAGAACCAAGAGTATACGCTGGCCTAGTATGATGCCCTAGCCGCTGTCATAATGAAGCTATAGCTGCAGCCATAGCCGCAGTAAAGATATGCCCTAATCCGTTGACTAAATGAAGGCCTGTAGCTGCTGTCTATTGACCCTATACGCAGCTAGAAAGAAACTCTTTATCCGCAGTCAGAAAGAGGATCTATACAGGGTCCTAGAGGAGACCTGTTTACGCAGCAAGGAGATACATATGGGACCTTCCATCCGCTGTCTAAGAAAGCTCTAAAAGAGCCCTTGCCACAAGTCTGAAAGTCACCTAATCTATACGCTGTCTGGTCGCAATCTAAGAGGTTTATATGCAACAAGAAAAGGCACTCAAACACAGCAAAAAGGAAACCCAGATCCGCACCACAGAGAGGCATCTATTTAGGGTTTAACTGCTACCTCGGATGGGTACAAGGAGCAGAAGAACCAAAGCTAGTCTCATGGCAATACTTGTGATCTCAGATCTAAGGAAAGCATGACAAGAGGACGCAAGAAATTCTGTGCTAGTATCATTCTCAGCATACCTGTAAATTAAAGGTGCAGTCAAGATAGATCTTGGATGGATGGAGCAGAAAAGACTTCGGATGAGGACGCTGTATTAATATGCATTCTGGGCTAGATTCATTCTCGGCATAGTCACAATTCTTGTGATGTCAGTCTCAGCATTTCTGTGAATGGTATCTTACCGTCTTGGCACAGTTAGTCTCACAGGATATGGATCTGCCTCCTTGCAATCTTGATATGTATATCAGTGATATCACAACAGCTCTGCTAATAGTCTCAGTACATATATATATGTGTATCTGTGCTCCTTCCTGGTTACAATATTGGTGAAAGTAAAGCCACAGTCCTAATCTCATTGACCATCACAATCTCGATGCAATGAGAGGGAGCAGTATCATAGTCTGCTCCATAAATCGTAAATCAAGTCTGTCTAAGAAGATCTCTCAGGAGAAGATTGGAAGATACTGTTGTTCAAGGATAAAGATGGCTGGGTACTGTGTGTAGACCTTACTTGCTGCTGGGCTAAGCCACTGGCCATAGCCAGCAGCATAGATTGTGTTAAGGGTTGCACAAATCAGTCTTGCAAGTATGGCAGTACTGAAACCTCAACTTGGATCATGACTAAATAAAGGAAGAGAACTGAAGTTTGATGCACCAGCTCATATAGCAGCGACAGCTAGTACTGCCAGCATTCTGGAAGATGTAGCATGATTGGATGCAGCATGGTTGGATGCAGTACGGTGATGGAATCACCTTGAAGAAATATGTCGTCACCTAAGTTTAGATCTGCAGTCCTTGTCATCAGATCTGCAACCTCATTATATCATCTTCATGATGAAGATCTCTTCTCTTATCTTGTCAAGTCAAAGTTTTGACTTCTGATGTATATGTAATTTCTCTCTCTCTCTCTCTGCTGAACTTTGAAGATAAAAGAAGATTTGATCAAAGGGTTTCCCCACACATTGTGGGGTTTGTCCCTGGCTCGCGCCATATCTTGTGTCCTCTTTCCTTGGCTTGTCTTCTGCGTTTTATATTTATGTTCTATCTGCAGTTTATCATAATGCTGATGTGATTGCTAATTGTGAAAATTTAAATAAATTGCTCTAGCATAGAACATACCTAAACTTAACATGGGATCGGAGCTGAGGTGAAGACAATGCCCAAGCAAGAGTGAAAGAGCAATCACCAAAGACAGTTGGGACAAGACAAAAGGATCAATGGGTTCTTCACAATTCACTTAGGGTGAATTCAAAGCAGAGAAGGTTATCAGAATGGCGCAGCGGAAGATTCTGATGGTCCATCTTAAGATCACTTCATTGGGAAGTTCGGATCTAAGGGTGGAAGGAAAGGCGGATGCCTTATTGAAACAAGTTCGAGTGGCAGAGACACATCTCTTGATGAAGATAACTATCATCCCTGGGACATCTTCAATGATCAAAAGAATGACTGGAGATGCAGGTCATCAAAGACACGGTCGACTCCTCCAGGAAGCAACGAACCATAGTAATGGAAGTCAAAGGTTCAAAGGTGGCACTTATCGATGGAAAGGTACGTGTTTGAAAATAGATCTTTTAAAGATGTTTTTGAGTTCAAGGTTGTATCAAGTTGCAGGAAGTCCACTGGGGACCATGTCCATTGACTCAACACCGGAGGTCTGTGAGACAGATGGTGACTAGGATGCCTGAATTCAAAAAGAAGCATGAAGGTACATGTCTGAAATGTACCGAAGGAAAATATTATAAGGGGACCTTTCCCCTCATGTAACAGGTTCACAGGTTTGGAACAACCCGAGGAGTTTGATGGAAGAAAGCCCTCTATGGCTTGAAGAAAAACACCTCGGGCATAGTATGAGAGGATTGATAGCAGTCCAATGCAGCTGAGATTCACTAGGAGTGAAATCGATCCAAACCATTACTTGAAGGTTGTGGATGATGAACCTCTCGTATCGGCACCTATGTTTGATAGGTGCAAACCCTCTCATTTATAGGAGACAGAGGGAGTTGGATTCTGAATGTGAGAAGATAAGCTGCAAGCTTGTGACTGCCTCGAGGATCTTAACTTTCAGAAGTTATATGGTAATGATGTCGGACCAGATTTGGGAAATGCCTTTGAGTTTCATAAACTCATTCACATTTGGAGAACCTCCGTCTGGACATATGGGATGCAGTTAGCATGGTGAGCTCATATTTGAGCCTCACTGGATTGGTGCCAATCTTCACGGCACAATCTCTCATGGATTGAGATACACTGTTCGAATGATGAGTGGGCAGGCAGTATGGAGGATCACTAGAGCACTTCTCAGTGCTGTTTCTCTTTGGAATCTGCCTTGATATCCTGGATGAGCAGGAAGCAGAAGTCGGTGACTCTGAGCACCACCAAGGCAGAATACATTACTGATAGTATGGCCTTCTGTGAGGCAGTCTGGTTGTTGAAGCTCTTCAGTGAGCTGTTTGTACACATGATGAATACCACTGTGAATCTTTGTGACAACCAGAGATGGGATTCGATTATTGAGGAATCTCGTATTTGACAATTGCTCCAGCAGATAGACATCAATTACTGCCTTATCTGGGATATGGTAAGTCGATGATCAAGGAGGCTCCATCACACTGAGATGATGTACAGGACAAAGCCCTCAGGAAAGATCAAATTTGTGATTTTCCCGAACGACTTGGAGTCGTCGAGAGACCTTTGTAAAAGGGTCCTGCATGCTGCATACATTGAGCTCTAGGAGCTTTGGGGGGCTTGCAGTTCTATTGGAGCAACATACGACCACAGGGTGACTCACCCTCCCCTGGTGGTGCGCACTGAAACAAGATGATTCGCTCTCTTGTGGGACAAGATGATTCACTCTCTTGTGTAGCAGGATGATTAGTTCTCCTGTGAGGCCTGGATTGATGTGTTCTCCATGGCGATTGTAGCAGGATTGATGTGTTCTCCTGTGAGGCCTGGATTGATGTGTTCTCCATGGCGATTGTAGCAGGATTGATGTGTTCTCCTGTGAGGCCTGGATTGATGTGTTCTCCATGGCAGCCTGGATTGATGTGTTCTCCTGTGAGGACAGGATTGATTAAGTTCTCCTGTCGAGGCTTCCTACCCATGCAGTCTGGGACTCATGGGAAGTACCTCTCATCTGATCAATGAGCAGGGAAATGAAGTTAGGGACCATAGTAATACCGATGGACGCATCGTTGTATCTACCGTACTCCCTACGCTAGGATGTCCTCCATTGATCTGGGATCAATGATACTGGTCTGGGACCAGTGGTAGGAGTTGTACATGCTATGACGCTGACTTCGGGTCGGCTGAGACTGGTCTGGGACTAGTGGTACATACTCCGAGACTGACTTCGTGTCAATGCAGTACTGGTCTGGGACCAGTGAGAGTGGTACATACTATGACACTGACTTCGGGTCGGTTGAGACTGGTCTGGGACCATTGGTACACTCTCTGAGACTGCGATACTGGTCTGGGACCAGTGGTAGGAGTGGTACTTACTATGAAGCTGACTTTGGGTCAGTTGAGACTGGTCTGGGACTAGTGGTATGCACTCTAAGACTGACTTTAGGTCAGTGGAGAATGATATGACTCATTCTCGATCAATTCTTCTTCTTCATAGTTCAGCGGAGATGAGCAGAGCAGAAACAGCAGAGCAAAGCTAGCAGAGCAGAGCTGAGCAGAGCAGAGCCAGCAGAGCAGAGCAGAGCCAGCAGAGCTGAGCAGAGCAGAGCAGAGCCAGCAGAGCTGAGCAGAGTAGAGCAGAGCCAGCAGGGCTGAGCAGAGTTGGGCAGAACAGTGCAGGGCACTGATGGCAGAGATAGTACAGTCGTACACATGGATCAGCGGATGGAGTTCTCCCTAGTTGAGAGGGAGTGTTAAATTGGCAACTAGGGCCAAACTCCATGTGGGTCGGCTTATTTATGGCAGCTGATATTTTTATTGGATCCCTCTCGTCGAGAGGTGTAGGATTGATCCAAAGATCATCCGATTCCGATAAGTATTTATGGAGATATGAATTTATTTTGTTTATGTAATTATAGTCAAGCCGACCAGCTCTTATGTAGGCTCTAGAAGCCCAACCGACGTGTCTATTCATCATCCTTATTTTGGTATAAATAGATGAGGATTTGATATCATTTGCACACAAGTATTCTTGAGGTGATCTCCTCTCCACGTCTGGGTTTTTGGAGAAGGAGAGAACCAAGAGTATACGCTGGCCTAGTATGATGCCCTAGCCGCTGTCATAATGAAGCTATAGCTGCAGCCATAGCCGCAGTAAAGATATGCCCTAATCCGTTGACTAAATGAAGGCCTGTAGCTGCTGTCTATTGACCCTATACGCAGCCAGAAAGAAACTCTTTATCCGCAGTCAGAAAGAGGATCTATACAGGGTCCTAGAGGAGACCTGTTTACGCAGCAAGGAGATACATATGGGACCTTCCATCCGCTGTCTAAGAAAGCTCTAAAAGAGCCCTTGCCACAGGTCTGAAAGTCACCTAATCTATACGCTGTCTGGTCGCAATCTAAGAGGTTTATATGCAACAAGAAAAGGCACTCAAACACAGCAAAAAGGAGACCCAGATCCGCACCACAGAGAGGCATCTATTTAGGGTTTAACTGCTACCTCGGATGGGTACAAGGAGCAGAAGAACCCAAGCTAGTCTCATGGCAATACTTGTGATCTCAGATCTAAGGAAAGCATGACAAGAGGACGCAAGAAATTATGTGCTAGTATCATTCTCAGCATACCTGTAAATTAAAGGTGCAGTCAAGATAGATCTTGGATGGATGGAGCAGAAAAGACTTCGGATGAGGACGCTGTATTAATATGCATTCTGGGCTAGATTCATTCTCGGCATAGTCACAATTCTTGTGATGTCAGTCTCAGCATTTCTGTGAATGGTATCTTACCGTCTTGGCACAGTTAGTCTCACAGGATATGGATCTGCCTCCTTGCAATCTTGATATGTATATCAGTGATATCACAACAGCTTTGCTAATAGTCTCAGTACATATATATATGTGTATCTGTGCTCCTTCCTGGTTACAATATTGGTGAAAGTAAAGCCACAGTCCTAATCTCATTGACCATCACAATCTCGATGCAATGAGAGGGAGCAGTATCATAGTCTGCTCCATAAATCGTAAATCAAGTCTGTCTAAGAAGATCTCTCAGGAGAAGATTGGAAGATACTGTTGTTCAAGGATAAAGATGGCTGGGTACTGTGTGTAGACCTTACTTGCTGCTGGGCTAAGCCACTGGCCATAGCCAGCAGCATAGATTGTGTTAAGGGTTGCACAAATCAGTCTTGCAAGTATGGCAGTACTGAAACCTCAACTTGGATCATGACTAAATAAAGGAAGAGAACTGAAGTTTGATGCACCAGCTCATATAGCAGCGACAGCTAGTACTGCCAGCATTCTGGAAGATGTAGCATGATTGGATGCAGCATGGTTGGATGCAGTACGGTGATGGAATCACCTTGAAGAAATATGTCGTCACCTAAGTTTAGATCTGCAGTCCTTGTCATCAGATCTGCAACCTCATTATATCATCTTCATGATGAAGATCTCTTCTCTTATCTTGTCAAGTCAAAGTTTTGACTTCTGATGTATATGTAATCTCTCTCTCTCTCTCTCTGCTGAACTTTGAAGATAAAAGAAGATTTGATCAAAGGGTTTCCCCACACATTGTGGGGTTTGTCCCTGGCTCGCGCCATATCTTGTGTCCTCTTTCCTTGGCTTGTCTTCTGCGTTTTATATTTATGTTCTATCTGCAGTTTATCATAATGCTGATGTGATTGCTAATTGTGAAAATTTAAATAAATTGCTCTAGCATAGAACATACCTAAACTTAACATACACCCTCACCCATCACCAATCATATTGCTTAAATGCATCATAATTAAGGAGAAAATACCCTAAATAATTTTAATAATATAAATTTAAAAGTATAAAGTAAATTTGGTTATAAAGAAATAAATGTAAAATTTAAGTTAATTATAAATATGGTTATATATTTATGTATCCCATAATATTAATAAATTATATTATTAAATTATTAAAATGCGAAATTTAAATCAAAATAAAATAAATATTATAAACTAAGGGCATTTAAAGAAAACTAATAAAAATCCTAAAGATAAACTAATACATGTCAATATCCCTGTAGCTTTGGACAAATAAAGTTACACATTACAAAGGGGGGAAGGTGTCACCATGTAGGAAGCGGTGACCGCCAAGAAATGTTATACATAGACGGAAGAGGAGCATGAAAAAGGGGGGGAGAAAAGGGGGAAAATATACAAAGAATGGGGGGGAAATAAATCTGTTTGAGGGATGAGCCAGGGGCTTGATTTTGGAACTGAAAATTGGAAAATCTTCAACTGTTCTTGGAGTTTTGGGCACGGGGGCTAGTGGACTTCCATTTGGAAGTCCTCTGGATCTAGGAACTGCAGAGGTTAATCCCAGATAGGCAGGGAGAAATCGGTTGGTTTGGTAATGAAACCAGAAAACTCAGAGCAACATGGACCGACACTAGGTGGGAGAATCAGGTACGCAATTGCATTTAATTTGATAGAATTTTACAAGAAATCTGTCCATCTTGTTGAATTTTAATAACAACCCTTACAATAATGATGACCCAAGCATGAAACCCATGCTTTAATAAGTCATTGATACAATAATAATAATAATAATAAATCTTTGTTCTTTTGACAAGTACATTACATGATGACTCAAATACATTAATGAAGACTGACCTTTTCCAATAAAGTGTACAGGAGTACACCACAAAATTCAAGAAGATGGAAATAATGTTGGGTATCTCGCCTAAGAACCCAAATATACCCAAGTATTTGGAGGGTGTACATAGCCGTTTGTGGAAGCAAGTAATGTTGTCCAAACCCATAACAGTGGATGAATTTGTGTGCATGCAAAGTACCTAGAAAATGAAGGCCTCAAGAAAGGCCAGTCAAGTGGTTCAAAGCAAAAGGAACACTGGGAAGCTTCCAAAGAAGAGAAGAAGAAATGGAAAGGGGGGACGGGAAAAAGAAAGGCAACCACATCACGCCAATTCAAAGATCCTAGCAACCGTTGTAACCATTGTGACATTGATGGTCACACAGAGGAGAAGTGTTGGAAACTACATCATAACTCAATCCAAAGTACTGGAAGAAGCGCGAGAAGAAGAAAAATCTCATGGCCACAAATTCAAACAATCAAGTGGAAAGAAGCTTGAACTTGGATGAGAAGATTGTCTACACATCAATGCAGAAAGAGGTGAATCTGAGTATCCTTCGACAATAAGAAGAGAAGGAGATGACCAATGTGTATTCTTATCTATATTTTTCCTATTGCTCACTACATAACTTGCCCTATCTCTAAACAAGTGGATTTCCACTTCATACCCACAATCCATGCTAACTATGTCATAGTCTTTCAAGTCACCTATTGAATAAGAAACTTGCCAGCTAAGAACACTTGTAGCTAATGGTCTCCATGTTCTAGCTTATTATGTCACTTTTCCTTAAGGCTTACATAGATTATTCCCCTTACTAGCCCTCTCACTATCCATGCCACTTATGCATCCCCATTATAAGTCGCTTGTACTTGCAAATAAGGTTCACATCTTGCAGTGCTAAAAACATATGCATGCTAGGTCCCCTCCCCATCGATAAGTTACACCACAAAAAGCATATTCTATTCAAATTTACTTGTTTGTGTCAATTACCTCTTGGTTCGGTTGTAAAGCAAGCAGGTTTCATACCACACATCACGGTCAAATCCCTTGTAGACATGGCTACCTCTTGTAAGTTGGTTTGCATGCACATGAGGGTTGTCTTGCCCACATAATCAAGTCATTCCTTGTGGATGGGACTTGGTGTAAGAACTAGGTAAATTTGGAAAAATAATACCCCTCAATTGTTATATCTCAATTGAACTACTTTTCAAAATGGTGTAACAGCCAAATCTGGCTCACGAATTAAATATCCAAAATATTTGGAATATAAATATATTCAGTTAGGATAAAATGTAAAAGTAAAAATGATATAACATATTACAATTAAGGGTCCCATATATATACCTAAGCAGGAGTGCCCCTTCATTAAGAGTCATGTCCTTTAGTTGAGACATGACCTTTCATTATTACTAATTATCACTCAAGTATTCATTAGTGATATTTTATACCTATATATATTTATATTCATTACATTGTCTTCCCCTTAAAAAACGTTTTGTCCTCAAAGCATATTTATGGAAAGGCTTGAAGTCTCTTTCCCTAGCTTTAAGGTCTTTACATCATTCTTTGTTCTTTGAGTTGTCATAGTTGAAGATATGAGATGAAACAAACCTAAGCGTTGAGCAAAATTTCAAATGGTAAAAGGATTTGACCATCCTAATTTGATCCTTTATGAAATGTTGTACTTGCATGGTGAATTCTTATCATGAGACCTATTACACTCACATCAATATTTTTTGAAAGGTGAGTCAATTGTTTTCATCATGTTAATCCCTAAATTTTCACATTGCGAATTTGGACAGTTAAAGACCAACACATTTCATCAAGATAGAGGTTCAGAGATAGATGAAGATATTGGTTGTAGATCGGTTCCCAGGAAGACTAGTTACAAGATTGATTCAATGATGATTCGAATTTCAAATGCATTTTTGCAAAGATTGGAGAGAGTTGCTATTTTTAGCAGGTCTACTATTTTGTGGGAGGCAGAGTTCTATGGATGTGCAAGGGTATTGGTCACACATTTGGAGTCCTTATGAACTCAGGATTCCAGTGAGGCTCCTATGTGTGACATGCATGGCACTTACTACTTTTAGCGGGTTTCATTCTGAGACTCAGATGCTAGAGATAACATTATATTTTTAATCCTCACCAATTTTTTAGTCTAATGAGCTACCCATAAGCGGCATGCCAACACTTTCTATTTTTAGCAATGTTTGCATGTCAATTTTAATCACAAATTTGGATTCCTTACTAAAAGACAAAGCCAGTGAGTATGATTTCATGAGATTCTAAGGAATTTTTATTTTTAATAGTGGTCACACATCAGATCCAATTACACATTTGAGTTCCCCACTACATTTTGAGTCCAGTGGTATTGTTTTCATCCAAGTCTAATATAATTATATTTTTAGCAGTCTTGGCACGATAGTGCTAATAGTGTATTTTGATTCCCATCAAATTCAAAGTCTAATGGCTATAATATTGTTGACATTTGAACATATTTCTATTTTTAATAGTGTCTATTTTTAGGCGTACTACTATTGAAGTTTCTAAGTTTAATTAGTTTAGAAACCCTTCATGCACTTTTTCTGATTTATTCCTACCTACTTGTTATTTTTCTTTAACAAGTTATTTACAAAGTAAATACTGAAAATAAACACCAGTGCATGCTCAACATATTACAGATCAGCAACTAAAAGAAACAAGAACAAACACACCAATTGACACCATTATTTTTGGACCAATGTCCCCGAAAAAACCTAATGCGAGAAAACTGGTGCAGCTATCTGAGGGTTTTCTTATTAAGCAATATCAGAGTACAATCTGGGTGCCGAAACTGGCCTACCCAACAGAGAATTTCCTTAGCAACTATACCTCACAGTTTAAGAGAAATCTCCTGGCTGAAACCCCGGAAAATCCTTTCGGCACTTCCTCAGCACAAAACTGCTCTACAACCCCAGCGTCTGCCCAATCTGGACTGCATCAGCCTCTCCTAGCCCAGCGCTGGCCCTGTGTCAGCCTTCCTTGGCCTGCGTCAACTCTGGGAGCCTTTGTGTCAGCTACGCTGGCCCCTCTAGTGCTATGTGCAACACTTGGCTACCTTTGTGTGGCCCTGCGTGAGCCCTTGACGGCTCTGCGTCACCCTTCTTGGTCGTTGCGCTTCTCTCCTGGCACAATCTCTGCCTTCTCTGTTTCTCTGTACTCAATGCCCCTCAGTTTCTCTCCCGATCACTGATTCTATCTCTCTTAGCAAACCTCGCTCTAGAGAATAGAATGACTAATCACTCTGATGTATTCTCCAAGTGACCCTCAAGCCTCCTCTTATACTTTTCCTGTTGACATATCAACGGCCGAGATTAAGTCCCTAATCAACGGCTAAGATTAAATCTAGCTTGATCCATGTCTTTTGAACCATTGTAACACAGTTTCATATTAATACACATTAATATTTTATTTTCCTTAAGTTTAGACTTAAGAACTCCATTAAAATTATTAATTGTTTTGATATCTCCTTAACTGTTTAAAAGCTGCCCAAACCCTTTCTCGGTATTGAAGATCTCATGTGCCCCAACCTCTCCACCAAATTTCGTAGCTAGAGCACATCCAATGCTGCTACCCCAAATCAACAACTACATATGGCGGTATTTTTTTTTTCCTATTTTTTAGGGGGGTTATTATTTTTAGCATGTCTATTTATAACACAAAGATACAACAGTCTCATGGGTTGACATATGGAAACATTGTAAGTGAACATGTTGCAAGATTTCAGATGAGTCATCAGTGGGGTGGCATAGCACATGAGTTGACATGGAAACTAAGGCAATTTTATTTTCCTCTCTTATATTCTCTCCCCTCCTTTCTCTCCTACTCATACTCCTCATTTATCCCCTATTGGTACTCTTACTCTTCCTCTCTAAATGCCCATCGATTTCCTCTTATAATCTCTCGTTGACGAATCAACAACCATGACCTAATCTCAATCAATGGCGAAGATCATCTTGACCCCTTCCCCTGACTTTTCTGAAAGTCTGTAAAGAAAAATCGATTCACCCCAATTAATACGGATTAATTAAACCATTTCCGTAAGTTAGACTTAAGAAAATTAATTAACTAGCTAATTAATTCTAATCAAGGCCTTTTCTTACAAAACCTTTTCTAAATATTGGAGAAAATATGTTCCCTAGCCTCATAGACACAATCTGAGACTAGAACACATGTCCAAGCTACATAAACTAATAGTGATGACCTTGCAGATGCAGTGTTGCCCCTCTATAATCTATTGTAGAGCATTGGGCACGTTGATGATCTCAATAGTTGAGTGACACTTCACAACATTCCTAGATGTTGAAACTTTGAGCTCACCTTGCTTAGTGTTGGAGATTCTTGATGATGTACCTAGCAAATCCAGCGTACCCCTAGGCTAGCCTTGACATTGTTTCATGGGCATGACTTGATCCACAATCTAGATGATGTTGGTCATCCCCAGGATGACAAGGGAGGGCTTGTACTGCTACTTGGAGCCCCAACGCTTGAGATAGAGTGTGCCATGTCATCCTTTTAGCCACTTTAGAGATGACATAGGGCACCTAGCGCAAGGTTTTAACTTTTGACACATAGAGGTATTTTGAGGCATGATTTGAAGGTTTCCCCTCAAGCTTTGAGTTGATTATGATGTTTGGACATCCAACTTGCTCATTCCATGCATTTTCAAAGCATTTATTACTCAAAAAGGGCATGACGTCTTGCTAGAGGAGAGTTTCAACCATTACGTGTGGGATTTTGTGTATTGTTTTTGTTATGTTGAGCTATTGGGTTGGGTTGTAACACATTTTCTTCATGTACACTCAAAATTAAACTTGTCATAGGGCCTTTAGGCTAATTATTATAAGTGGTTTACCTCATATTAATAGAGGATCACTCATTTGTACCTTTTCATTATCGCTCTTGGATTTCAACCTCCTTTAAAGAGCTCGACTTGGCCTTGTGTAGACTCGCTACTTGTGGAGATGTGATCTTTATGGTGCTATTGCTATTGGAGATTGATTTTTGTCTTGGATATGTCTTTTTGGGACTGAAAGAAGGCTATTTCATGGAAGAATTGTAAGTTTTTATTGCAAAATTTTTATTATTTTTCATGTAATTAATTATTACAAGGGTTTTTCTTTGTTCCATGTCTAAATGCATACTATTTATGGAAAATCTTGGTTGATTATTGCATGCTAAATTCATCTTCCTTGAAATCCATAAGGAACCTCCTAGAAGGCTTCCCCTATTTAATTTCACGCCTCATAAAAATGATAGCTAGGGTTTGTACAAGTGAAAACAAAAAGGTTTCCCCCCTTACTCCATCTATCCATTATCTCATAAATTAGCACTAAGGACTCCATCACCGAAGTAGGAATAGGCACTAGCATCTTTGGTGTTGGTCAAAAATCTTGAAAACATAAATATTTTCTCTTTCTTTTATTTAGAAAGTCTTTCAAGGCGAGCTGCCGGGGCAAATTTATAGGGTCGATTTCAATTCAGGCACTTGTAGATAAACATTGGAGGTCATAAGCCTTGATTTTAACCTTGTTGATTCATTCAACTCAAAATCTAGCCTTTTGCATGGTTAAATATATTGTGGAAGGGCTAACATCATCATTCTCTAAGTAATATGTGCCTTAGAAAACCCTAACCCTAGCTAGGGCTTCAACTTAGGGCTTAATTGAGAGTTTTCCTTTCTTCTTTGTTGATTGCATCTTTTGTAAACCTTTTCTTTGATGTGTGTATGCCTAGAAATAACTTTATTGCTATAAATCTTGAAACCCTAGGTCATGTGTCATCCCTAACACATCTTCTTTACAAGAAGAATTGTGCCTTCATCCATTAAAGGGTGTCTTCACCTATAGAAGAGTGTCTTTACAAGAAGAATTGTGCCTTCATCCATTATAGAATACCTTTGGGTGATCACTAAGAAGCCTTGCTTTTGGTGCAATTTCACTAAAGAGCAGGAGGAAGTTTGATGAGGTTAGAGTGGCAATCTCCCTCATTGTTACGACAAGGTTTGGCTTTTTCCTTATGAGGCCTCTCACAAGGCCTGCTAGATTTTGAGGCAACAATACTCATGCTTGTCGAATCAATCTCTATGCATATGACTAACAAACTTTGTTCTATGATTGTGACAAGTACAAAGGCCTTATGTATTTCAAATAGTTGGCATTATTTTGACAATGCCCAAGGTTTGAGATGGGTGGCTTTCCTAACTGAAAGGGAAAGGTCTAACACTATGCTTTGATCCCTGAACCAATTGCAAACGATGGCAATCTGTCTGCATAGTTTTGAAAGAACCTATTTTGAACATGTTGACCACTACGTGTCAACGACCCATAGCAGTACACCCCCTTTTTCGCAAAAGGGATAGCGCTTGATCAATGTGTCCGTGTCGTTCCACTATCATCATCAGCCTGATCATGTTATATTGTAAACGCAATCTGCATGTGTAAATTGTAAATAATCTCAGCAAATCTGTGTCATGTATGTAATCACCTAGGTAAACCTAAGTTTCTAGTGATGATCTACATTCCGAAAGGTTTTTTCTCTCACTGATCCATGATCGGCAGAGTTTTCCTTCAGCCTTACCCCAAAGCCGTAATGGATTTTGTCATTAGAATCTTAGGGGAGTCATAGTGTGTTAAATCGAGTCTATGTAAAAGTGATTTGGGAATAATCATAACTATTTG
Organism: Pinus tabuliformis; assembly: GCA_031772625.1. Lineage (NCBI taxonomy): Eukaryota > Viridiplantae > Streptophyta > Pinopsida > Pinales > Pinaceae > Pinus > Pinus tabuliformis. Next base: position 646,028,963 of record CM062806.1, on the reverse strand, counting down.
ATTAGGTTATTTTATTACTAATTGCTCGATCTGCTAAAAATTATGTTTGCGTCGCAGAACTGAGTAGTCTATGAGGGTCTATATCAAATGGGTTTTCCACCTTGAGATGTAAAAATGTAAAAAACATGATGTAAAATGTCTTGAGGGTTAAAAAAATAATTTATCCCCTCAAAAGTTCTAGGTCTTAGGTAATTTTAAATTTTCCAAGGGCTAAATTCGAGGATCCCTTAAAAATTAAATTTTAAAAGGTCCAGGGACTAAGGTTAATTGATTATTTTGCTAAATTTTATGCCCTTGGTCCCTAGGGTTAAGTCAAAGTCAAAATTTTGAGGAAATTAATTCAAAAATTTAATTAAAGAGTTCAGGCTTCTGTGATCCATATCAAGTTTGTGAGAGATTTTTCGGCGAAAATCACATGGAATCCATTTGTCGACGCGTTTCGAACCAACTAGTGTGGTTCATCGTCAGGACAAGTTGAAGAAACAGATCCAACTTAGCATGTTAAATAGTCCGAGCAGAGCCTCCAACGGCTAATTTGACTCTAGGACCGGGGTCAAAATTATTTAATAATATAATTAGTAATACCTAGGATCAATATCTTAAAAATATATAAAATATTTTTTAATGGGTATTCAGTTCAAAAAATATTATAAAAATTATAAGTCAATTAGTATTTAAAAGGAAATTTAGTTAAATAAAAGACCTTATAATATATGAATAAATTAAATAACTACAAATAAATAAAGTAATATATAAAATAATTTTAAAAATTATAAGTAAATTAATAATTAAATGGAAAATTACAAAAAGGACCTGTATAAAATAAAGTAATATCAAAAGGATGTTAGGTTTGTTAGAATATAAGCTGATTAGAGTTTAAAGGAAATTAGTTTATAATATAAGAATAAGTAATATAAAAATATATATAAAAATAATTGAAGTATTATTAAAGTTATAAGTTAATTAGTATTCAAAAGGAAAATAGTCATAACGGACCTTAATAAGACGCTAGAATAAATGAAGGAAACGAGAAAGTTAACACCTGTAAAAAAATAAAATAAATAAAATAAAATTGCTCGACCCCCGGGAGAGGAAGGCAGGGCTCGACCGTAAGGGAGAGGATCTTTTCATAACGTAAATAAAAAAATAAAAATAAAAATAAATAAATAAATAAAAATAAAATAAAATAAAATAAAATAAATAATAAATAATAATAAAAATAATAAAAATAAAATAAAAAATAAACAAAAAATAAAAATAATAATTAATTAATTAATTAAACAATAATAATAATAATAATAACTTAAAGAGGGGGCGGAAAAAAAAAATGACTAGGAAGAGAGTGCTGGGATCCAACACCTACTGATTTTCAGCCATCCTCCCTATTGAGATTGCAAGGCCTCTTTTCAATCTCAAGCGCTTCCCTAAATTTTCGATGATGGAAATGCGAAACCTTAGCCTCCTCAATACAAACATGATGATTGGTTTTCTCAGCATGTTCAGCTAAAGCGGAAGACTTAGCTCTCCTATGCTTAAGGTCCGCTGCGTGCTCGCTAATCCTTTGATTAATGGAGCGACCAGTCTCCCCAATATAGGGGGTCCCACAGGAACAGGGGATCATATAAACACCTTTCATATCCTTAGGGTCGATGGGATCCTTCACCGATCTGAGGGACATACGAATGGTGTTCAGGGGCCTAAAGGTCACAGGGATACTATGCTTCCTGAGAATCCTTCCAATTCTATCAGTGGTCCCCTGAACATACGGAAGATGGACACCTGGAATTCGTTCCTTCAGTTCCCTTTTAGTCAGAGAATTCTTGGAAGCTTTAAGGAAAGCTCTCTGACCCAAGTATCTACTATAACCATTCTCAACAAAGACATCAAGCAGATGGGATTTTTCATTCTCAAAGCTCTTTTGATCCGAGATCCTTAGGGCCCGAGTAGCAAGGGTATTGAGAACACCCATCTTTTAAGCCGAGAAATGGTGGGAACTGGCATGAACATACTGCTCCGTATGAGTTTTCTTCCGAAAAACTCGATGGGCGAGGGAACCATCACTATTCTTAGAAATAAGAATATCAAGGAATGGACGGCATCCATCAACTTCCTGCTCCTTAGTGAACTTAATGGCTGAGGATTGATTGTTGAGATGATCAAAGAAGAGATCAAGCTCATCCTGGCCATGAGACCAGATGACATTGGTGTCATCCACATACCTTCTCCACAGCTTTGGCAAAAGCCTGGAAGAGTTAAGAGCCTTGGACTCAAAATCCTCCATAAACAGATTAACAACGATAGGGGAAAGGGGTGAGCCCATCGCAACCCCAAAGGTTTGCTCGAAGAATTCTCCCTCAAAACTGAAGAAGGTGGAAGTGAGACAGATCTCAACCAATCTGGCCGTGTCAGGATCTATTAGGCGGTTGATCACCTCCATGGCCTCATTAATAGGGATGCAAGTGAACAGGGAGACAACATCAAAACTAACAAGAATGTCCCCAGGTTCAAGCTTAATGTCCTTGAGTTCTTCAATAAAGGAAGCAGAGTCTTTCACGAAGGACTCCGTATGACCAACTAAGGGCTTAAGGTTTAACGCAAGGAACTTCGCAAGAAGGTAGGTAGGACCTCCAATGGTGTTGACGATGGGCCTTAAGAGGGCTCCTTCCTTGTGAATCTTGGGGAGACCATAGATTCTAGGAGTAATAGGGTTCAAAAATTTAACTTAATTAAAATACATTTAATTGATAATTTCGAAATTTCCTCAATATTTAAAATTTCAACGGATGAGATTAAAAGGAATGTTGATCCTCATCAACGATCGAGATTGCTTTGACAAGGATCACTTGAACTAGCTGTTGGAAGATTTGTCTTTAAATAGGAGGTCAGTTGTCAATTGAAATCATCCGATCTTTTGATCGTGTACTAAGCGAAAAGCTCTCTCTTGTAATTTTTTTTTTATGAACAATAAAGAAAAACTTTGGGGTTAAATTCTTGTTGGTGTTACTCTTCATCGAAATGTTGTAAGATGTATTATTTTCATGCATATATTTCTTTTTGGCCATTGATATAGCTTTCTGAAGAGCAATCTGAGTACATGTATCTTGCTCAGTCACTGGGGTTTGAATGGTAATTTAAGTTTTGAATATAATAATAGGTATCTCTATTAGATCTGAATTTTATTATTGTTCTCTCGCTCTATGATTGACGGCTAAATTGAGTTGTGCAGGAAAATCTTTGATTATCAAATCATCAAGCGTTTGGGGAAGTTTTTGGCTAAACCAGCCAACTCTCGATCCACGTTTTCTGAAGAACCCAATTTGATTTTGATCTCGGGCTTATCATAAGATTTTTTATGGGTGATGCATAAAGGGTTTCAAGCTTAGTACCTCCTTTGAAAATCCAAAAAGAAATTAATTTTTCTATGCTAAATCATTAGATCCAGCTGTTGAGAGCCGCAGATCATCAAATCTGGGAGCGGTGTCGGAGTCACAATCCCTAGATCTGATAGATCTGCCATTTTTGTATATAGATTTGTAATTTTCTTCATTTTTCTGACTTAGGGTTTTTGGGGATTCATTCATTTTTGCATATTCGGATTCTCGTTGTTTATGTTTTCAGGGACAGATGGCAGATCTGAAGCTAAAGGTTGTGCAGAGTCCAAATCTAGGCCCCGGAGGATAAGATCTGGATCTTTGGAGGTCAATCAACATTGTTTTTGTAAGAAACTATCTAGCATTTTGCAGTCTAGGGGTTTGAATTTCTTTAAATCTGGAAAAAAATTTAAGAGTTCCAAAATATTTTAAATCTGAAGAAAAATTTTGAGGGTTTTTCAAATAAATCTGAAGCATTGGATTCAACATTTAAATTGAAAATTTCAAACATAAATCTTTTTGGAAGTCTCTAGGTATTTTTGTCGCTGCCTGGGGTTGAGGTTTCACATCTTGTTGAAGAAGTTTTACGTATTTGTGGAAGAAGCGCTGCTGCAAACCTTCTTTTGCTCTATCCACGCTATTCAGCCTCCCTTGCCGCAGCCATATTTCTCCATCGATTCACCATTCAAGCCTCTGCAACGAAACCAGCGTTTCTTTCAGTCGTCCATCTCTTCATTCACGCGTTTCATTGCCTTCATTCCCTATCTGCCTTCCCTTCTCCTGCGTCTCTCCTTTCCATCTGCTGCACCCATTCCCACCTGACCCTTAAACCCTCACGCAGCTCCGCGTACCATCCCTCACCCTTCACGCTGCCACTTCCTCCGCAAACCTGGTCCGAGCTGCTCATTTCTCCCTTGCCCTCCTCACTTAGTGCTCCCAAACGCTGCATAGCTGCCACCATAACCTGCATTCCTTTCCGTCAACCTGCAAGCGAACTGCTGTCCAAACCCTTCAGCGTTTCAACTCTTGCTGCTCGACCTGCTCTTCATCTCGGTCGTCGCTGCACCTGCAAACAAAACTCTTTGAACTCTCATCCTTCTCCATTCCGTCGACCTTCACTATTCTGTCGTCGAATTTTTCTCTCCCTCCCGCCGTCAAACTCTTCGAACCTGCAGCAAACAACAACAAAACATTCGACCTCCCTTTTTTATTATTTGTATATATGCGTTAAATTTCACTTGGTTTAGTGTATTTCTGTTAGGGAAAAGATAGAAGGTATCCTGAAATTCAAATACCCTTATGTGTGTATTGTTTAAGTACTAATCAGCTGTATCCTTCAAGGATTGTTTAGTATCTTTGTGATCTTGATAGTTATCTAATATTTTTAACCCATCGAACACAAACCTTTCATTGATTACATAGAAATATTTTCTATAATTCTGCCTCCAAACACTGGGTACCAAAATTGAATGGGAGTACAGATTTTGTTTACAGTGATTTTAATAAGCATCCTGGACATGTTTGATGGTACATTAATGTATAAACCACATATGATAAAAGGTAGAATGCAGTATCCTAGGCAATCATGCTAAGTGCCTACAAATTGGGTCAAAAAGTATATGCCCCTCTAAAAAAGGGCTTGCCAAATGGGGTGATGTTATTCCCTCCCCTGGTTTCGATTTCCCAGGCAGGAAAACCGTTTGATAAGTGGAAGGTGCCATGATTTTCTTGCTAGGTCAATAAAAGCTGGGTGTTGCTATCGGCCCGTTTCGATTCCCCGCATGACATGTTCGCCTGTCTTAGCGAAAACTATCATGGTAGTTAAGTTGGGTTACGAGGCCATATGTCATTAACTGCGACACCGTGTCCCACCCATTGATAGGTCGCCAATAGCTGTATTTAAAAAGCTTTCAGTGAAATTATCTGCTCCTATCTGAACATCGCTTAGTGCATTGTAACCTAGTCAATTGTCCAAACCATATAATAATCTATCATGTGGGTATTCTGCTGAACAAACATTATATAGAGGAGCCCGGCTATCGAAACCTGACTTTGCTAATTTCAAATCCCTTCCTCCATGCAAGATATAGCAGCGCAGTCTCGAACCAAGAATTTATGAGTACACAGGACCTGCTAATTTCAAATTACTTCCTTCATGCAAGAAATAGCAGTAAAGTCTCGAACCAAGGATTTATGAACACATAGGGCGATGAATCACCTATAAAGAAATGATGGGCTTCCCTGAAAGAAAAAATTGTGGGTCTGATAAGAAGTCACATACCAGCAATACCGTTTGGATGCGAAGTAATGGATTATCCGTCCTTTGATTAAAAACACCTTTTGAAATTTGTCGGTTACATCTCCTGGCACGCCATTTTATAAGTTCTCGGTAGGAAAAAACTCTGGGACTGCAGTAGCTTGTACCATGCCTGAATTCTAGTGTTTCTATGCTTTAAGATTCTCCAGGTGCATTTTGATGTGTTCATCGTATGGAACCAAGAATTTATGAGGGAATGTGTTGTGGGTATCATTTATATAGACCTCGGAAGGTTTGTTCTTGCCCGGTTTGTGTAGCGTTAAGGAAGGAGACGCCTAAGTATTCTTGAAATGCATGGTTGAATATATAAACATATTCAAAGTTAAAAATTACCATCTATCATTCTAATTGGAGTTGTCTATAATGACTTTTTGGAGATTCCGGTGACGGAATCTGGCGAAAGAAATTGAGTTTAAATCTTGATTTGTTGCAGTTAAAATAGTTTTTTAACTACATATTTGGATTCAGCATCTTGAAAAATGCCTGGGACGCTTTCATTGTGCAGAAACTAGCATCTTGAAAAATGCCTGGGACGCTTTCATTGTGCAGAAACTAGATTTCGACCGAAAACCCACCAAAAAATCTTTAAAAAATCGCGTTTATAGACAACTGCCTAACAATTTTTGATGGGATTTTAACCAAACTAATATAAAATTACGATCAAAGAATATAATATAAAAATATTCCCGCGGAAACATACCAAAGCCAAAAACGTAGAATGTTACGAGAGACTACGCTATTTATTAAAAATTTGGGGATTTTGGGTATCTTATTTAGACACTCTTATTATTAGACTTTTTCTTAAATAACTGGATTCCAACGCAAAATTGTGGTCACCGTATACAACGTCTGAAAAGATGCAGTAATCTAATATCGCGGCGGTTAGCAGAGCTCCTGCCATTGTGGTTTCCGAAACCGAATTCTGGCAGAGGGCCAGGTTAGCAGAGCTCCTTTTTGGGAACTGAATGGTGGCAAAGGGCGAATTTAGCAGAGCACCTGCAATTAAGGTTTCGGGAACTGAATGATGGCAGAGAGCGAGCCTTTCAATGCGTTGTCCTTAACCTTTTTGTTGCACGGAATATATTAGAGGTGACTCTATCCAGTTGATAAGGTTCGCCCGGGAAGGTTTTGGCGAGTGCGCAGTCTTTTGAAGAGTGGTGAACAGTGGGAGGCTTCATTTGCAGTGCGGGATTGAGGCAGAGTGCCGCTAATCCGAAACCATTGCCGTGAAAAAATAAATTAAGAAAATTAAAGATCATAGAATTTAAAAAGCCAAAAATGAATACCATAAAATTCACAGTGCTTTATACAGCAGAATTAATATTATTTTAATTAATTTTATTAATTAAAATAAAAAATGATAATTAATTAAAAAAATCCACATTAGAAGGTTTATAGGGTTTGAACTCTACGGTGTTCGCGTATTTGAACTCTGCGGTCTGAAATTGAGATTTAACATATCTCGGCGGTCTGAACTCTGTGGTCTTCAGGTATTTGAACATATCTCGGCGGTCTGAACTCTGTGGTCTTCAGGTATTTGAACTTTGCGGTCTGAATTCTGCGATCTTCGGGTATACACGGGGAGAAAAAACAAATTTAATATTAAAATATCGTATTTAAATCGACTGTCAACACTCTGCGGTCTTCGGGTGAACTATGCGGTCTTCAGGTGAACTCTGCGGTCGTTGAGTGAACTCTGATTGGACCTGCGTTAACCCTGTCTGTGGTGAAATCTCGGCGGTACGGGAGGGTTGTGGGCACTCCACGAATTTTATTGTAGACATATGCATTGTGCTTCTTGGCGAGACCTGAAAAATCGACTTCAGTCTCTCGGTGGGTGGATCTGCGACTCGCCTATAAACAGCTCGCCTTTTGTTGAGGATAAGTGCTCTCTGTGTGTTGCCTCAGTGATTTTATCAATCTCTCGGTGGTTCTGGGATTCGCCTTCTGTTGAGGATGACTTATAATCGGTTCGCCTTTGTATCTTTGTTCCTTCGGTGATTTTATCAATCTCTCGGTGGTTCTGCGGTTCGCCTTCTGTTGAGGATCACTTATACTCGGTTCGCTTTTGTATCTTTGTTCGAGTTTTTCTTGGATCCTGGAGGGAGTCTTTCTACGGCTTTGTTCTGTGCAATGTAACTGGCCTCTTCAACCATTTCAGGTGTACCGGCTCTTCTGTCTCTTTATTTAATTAAATTATTTTTTTTATTAAATTATATTTAACCAACGTCTTTTGATAGAAATGATGATGCTTTTTAACCAATAAGTGTGGCTCATCATGAGATGATGAAAAATTTTGCTTAATTCATTATCGATCACATAATCTTGAATACATAAATTATATTTGTTAAAATATGAGTACTTTTCTCCATGTTTCTAAATCTATTTGGAGTGGAGGGAGGCCAAACAAAATTATACTAGATTCTCTAAAAACACATTGAGTCTTTAAAACAATAAAGGGAAGAAAGAGAAACCTGGTATAAATAGGAATTGTCCACAATGTTTACAAAACATAAAGTTGAATTATCCACAATGTTTAGTAATAACTACAAATCATTAGAAGATAAAATTACAATTTTCTAGATTGAAATTCAAAAAATGAAATATAGGATGTAAGATTTAGAACACGAAAAACAATTAATGGTCCAAGAAAATCGCACCTCAAGAGATGAGATTAAAGCTTTAAAAATAAAACAAGATGATAACTCAACGCAACTAATCAACTTGATATCAAACACATAAAAGAAGAAACAAACAAATTAATCAAATTGGATCATGAACGACACAAAACAGCACTAAACCTTATCATTGTTGGTATAAAAGAACAAGAAGATGAGGACACATTAGCTATAGTAAAATAACCACTGAAAACTCACTCACAAATTAAACAACTTATCTAATAGAAGCATAATGGGTGGGCAAGATTCTTGAGCATAAGCATCGACTAATCCAAGACAAGTTGCAATAACCACAAATTAAATATACTTAGTAAATCTCTCAGTCTAAAAGGGTAAGGAATCTTTATAAATGAGGATCTTATCCCAAAAGACCAAGTTGAATTAAGGAAAGAGGTCCAAAAGGTCAAAGAGGTTAGAAAGGAAGGCAAATGGGCAATCATTAGAAATAAAAAAGATATTATTAGAAATAGAGTCCAAAATAAAAGTGATAAATAGGAATTAAGAACACTTTGGATCCTCTTTTGGAACTGTCTTGGTTTTCCATGGTGCAAAGGTCCTATGTTAAGTTGGATCCCGAGTGATACTAATCTTATTCTCTTAGTCAAAACTTGGGAGCATGACGAACGTAGGGTTCCCCACATTGATGGATTCATTCTTTGGTCTACTTGAAACAAGAGATCCTCATGTCGTGGGGTGGGTGTTATAGCCTATTGTATCAAAAATAACATTGCTTCCCACATGCGGCTTCATAAGATTGACCCCCTTAATCAATACATTTGGATCGAAATCTATGACTCCAATTCCAACAAAATTTTCCTTGCAACTTGTTACTTCGCTCTCATTAAGTCTTCTTACAAGAAGAACAACCTAGATAAGAATTGTCCTTTCATTAACTTAGAGTGTGATATCCACAACCTAAGGAATGAAGGAAACATCCTCATTCTTGGGGATTTTAATGCTCGAACTACCACTAACCAAGCCACTCTATCAAGTAATAACTCTAACCCTATCCCCTTATGGCTTGATGAGGATTATGTTCTAATTAGTAAATTCCAAAGAAACTCTGAAGACACCACCGAGAACCTTTTCGGCACTGAGCTAATTAAGCTTTGCAGTTCCCAAGCCCTGATTATTTGTAATGGGATCAATAAGTTGCCTTCCTCTAGTCAAATGACTTGTATTCATGGGCATGGTAGCAGTGTTGTGGACTATGCAATATCCGATACCCAGGTTCTCCATCATACAGTTAATTTTGATCTCTTAAATGACCATGAGCTTGACTCTGACCATAGACCTCTCTCCTTAACCCTTAACCTTGATATGTACACTAACCACATGCATAAGAATGGCGAGAGTCAAAGACACATGCATTTGACAAAAGTAAAACATATCTCTTCTTAGATGTTTTAACAAGAGAACTAGGTTCCTTAACATATAATGACAACATTGATCACATCTACCATAATTTTACTACTATCCTCTCCACTAAAATTAACAACTTCTATAAGGAGGTATCATATAATAAGAACAATAGGACTTCCAACCCCTGGTATGACAATGATTGTAAATATGCCAGGAAAGCAATTAGAGATGCTCCCAACGAAACTATTAAGGATGAGAAAATCAAGGTGTACAAAGCTCTTATCAAAAGGAAAAAAAGAGACTATATAAACAAGAGGCAAGATCTTCTCCTTAACCTCTCTAAAGTTGAGCCTAGAAAGTTTTGGAGGAGCATTCTTGTCTGTAAATCAAAAGAGAACAATTTGATCCCCTTAAAGGAATGGGATGTCTATCTTAGGAACCTCTATGACTCCCCGGACACCATGGGCAACATCAGAAACACTCATATAGAGGGAGATACCTTTTCTTTGGAAGACGTGGAGTCTGGGATTAAGAAGCTCACTAATGGGAAAGCTAGGGATATTGAAGGATACCAAGTTGAAATTCTCAAAATTGGAAGGTCCATCCTCACCCCACACTTGCACAATCTCCTTAACTTGGAGGTTAAACATGGTTTTCCTAAGTTGTGGACAAAGAGCCTTATCGTGCCTATCTTTGAAAGTGGGGATAAAAATGGTTCATCTAACTATAGGACTATCATGATTACCCACATTTTAGCCAAGCTATATGGGCTCATTTTGGAAAATAAGATTAGTGCTTGGCTTGAAACCCATGGTAAAAGAGTCATTGGGTAAGTTGGTTTTAGAAGGCACTACTCTATAATTGACCACCTTGTCACTCTTAGGACCATTGCCAATAATTGTCGTAATAGTAAGACTGATCTCTTTTGTTGTTTTGTTGACTTTAGAAAAGCCTTCAACACTATTCCTAGAGGGAAGTTATGGAAAGGGATCAATGAAATAATGGTTCCTCCCGAGTTAAGGATCGTTGTTATTAGATTATATTAGAATGTTATTGCCAAGCTTAAGACCACCGAGGTTTGGTCTACTAAAATTAAATGCAACATCAGTGTTAAGCAAAGGGTGTCCCGTATCCCCTACCCTTTTTGGCAATTACATTGACAAGCTTGAGGAATGCTTAGAAGTTGTTGGTTGTGAAGGAGCGAAGCTTGGTTGTATAGTCATTACTCTTCTCCTTTATGTTGATGATATTTTCCTTCTTTCCAGGAGCCCCAACGATCCCGACAAGCAACTTAAAACCCTTCGTGACTACTATATCAAGATGGATATGACTATTAATACTGATAAGAATAAAGTTATGATTATTAAATCCAAAAAGATCACTTATGACAATTTCATTTATAATAAAAATTACTTAGAGAATGTTTCTTCTTACAAATATTTAGGTATTGGCATTCGCCATCAACTCAACTGGAATTGTAGCATTGAGAAAAAGATTTTAGGAGGTTGGAAAGCTTACTATGAGCTTGAAAACAATTGTAAGACAATTGATCTTTGGGTTTGGAGTAAAAAAAGTTCTTCGAGACTCTTGTCGCCCCTATTAATTTATATGGATGCAAGGTGTAGGGTTGTAGTCTATCTAGAGATTCTTGGATAAAGATTGAAATGATCCAAAAGCAATTCATAACCTACAACCTCAAGATTAAAGGTAATACCCTATTCTCTTGATTAAAGCTAGTTTTCCCCTATGTTTAGGTACCTAATGTACAAGAAGAAATTGTACAACATGAAAGCCAAGAGGCTCCCAAAAATTGCTTCTAACTCTAGTCAAAACCACCTTTGGCTCAAGTAAGGGTGGCATTAGAATGTCAAGTCCTGGCTCAACCATTGGGAGATAAGGGAAGAGATCCTCTTGGGGAATAAGGATAATATTAAGAACATCATTACTTCCAAATTTAAGTATAAGTTGTGGAGTGATAAGGAGTTAGAGGGGAAAAGAAAGTTAAGATACTATAAGGAGGTAATCAACCCCACACTTGCTAACCAGAATTACCATTATGTATTAACCAGTGCTAAGAATCAAATGAATATTGCAAGGATAGAACTAATTCTCATGAGATCTAGAGTGAAACTGGGCATTGGTCTATTCCCAAGGTTCCTTGGGACGAAAGAAAAACACTTTCTCTTGGATTGTCTGACCCTTACATTCGTTCTCTTTTCCATAACATTTGCCCCACTACCAACCTTGTTGACTTCTTCAGTAAGGAAGAACGCTTATTTCCCTCCTTTTTTATCACAAAAATAAAATCTTAAATAATATCAATTAACGTTTCACTCTTAAGGTCCAATAGATCATATTGGTGTTAGTGGAGATTAATCATCATCATTATCATTAAAAATATATACTAATAACTACACTTGATTTTATATCAATATTTTAAATTAAATTTTTAATTTTTTTAATTATTATTTAATTATAAATAAAAAATCAAATTTCTTATATGATAAGAATACAAATTTTAATATATTAAAAATTATAATATAAATTTAAATATATTAAAAATTAATTAAATTTAATTAAAAGAGTTGGAGAAATTATTGATGGAGTGATTAAAAAGATTGATTGATAAATTTCCACTCAGTTTCAATTGAACTAAATATCATATAAGTTATGGAGCATATTATGGAATTGTTTTCAGTGTGATTTTCTTTATTTGTGTTATTTAAATTGGTATTCAACACCTAAAATACCCGATGGCACTTCAATTATGGAAGGGTTACCCATCAAATTTGTGATTTCAATAAATTCGTGCCAGATTTTAAAGAAATTAAACCAAAAAAAACCCACCAAAAACAAATCCTAAAAAATCTACTAAAAACAATTCGATATATTATAATCACTTTGAGTCTCATATTACATTATAGAATATATTATAATACTTAGATTCTCTAGTTCCAAATTAATATCACGATAAATATTCTCACAAAAAACATTTAAAAAAAACCCAAATTATAAATAATTAAACATTTAATTTTTAATAATCAATTTTTAACTTAATTTTACTATAATTTTGTTTTATATTTTTTTCGAGACATTAAAAAAACATACCAGGGAGCGAGGCCACCTTCAAAGGACACTTGTCCCTTTATTATACAATTGACAGTTACCCTTTACATGATTAGGGTGTAACCAGTTTTTACCCTTTTATTATGCATGATTAGTATGTAACCAGTTTTTCCCATAAATTATTAGAAGCATGTTAGATTAATACTTTTGCATTTGTTAAAATAAAGAAAGATAAAAGCGGTTTAACGCCTAAATTAAATATATATGCAATATGAAAATTATTATAATTATTTATAAAGATAAAAATAATATATATTTATTAAATTTTAGTTTTAAATAGTTTATTAATTTATTTTAATATTTAAAAATTATTTTTTCGAAAGGGGTTATTTTTAAGATGAAGGTGGTTGGTTGTCATCGTCTCACTTAGTTGATGTACTAGGGTCGAGAAATTTATCATTATGTGTATGTAGGTAATGTTAAATATATCATTTTTTTCCTCTATAGTGGGAAAACTTATTATAAGTTAGTTGTTAAATCAACTGTGGGGATGTCATCAGAGTTTTTATTCACAAGTGCAAGTTGACTCATCACTATTATTTAAGGAGAACCACATCACCTGGAATTTCTCATTGGTGGTTTGTAAAGGGAAAGGGGAACGAGGGGGAAAGTCATCACGAGTTGTTATTCACAAGTGCAAGTTGACTCATCATTATTATTCAAGGAGAACCACATCACCTGGAATTTCTCATTGGTGGTTTGTAAGGGGATACGGGGACATGGGGACAGGGGGACAGGGTTTCGCTCCTACTAGATGTCTCTAGGTCTTGGGTTGTTAACTTGTTTCCTTACGTCCAAGAAAGATGAGCTCTTAGCCAAACAAAAACAATTTTAAGGCATACTCCAGACCCTACATAATTTCCCTTTTTAACATGGGCTATATTTAATGTTTTATTTTTATTTTTATTTTTATTTTTATTTTTTTGAAATTTTATATTATTGTATTATGAATAGTTTAATGTATTTCTAATGTTAATAGATGTAACATAACATTGAGACTTCAAAGTTTCATGAGAATTTTTTTAAAATATATATATATATATATATATATATATAAGGTTAAAAGTTTTTTTAATCCATAGGGAATTGGTAACATGTTGGAGTAATTTATTCGAGGTTGAGGATCAATTTTTCAATATGAGAATGTTATATGCTTTTTTTCTAGGTTAAGACTAAACTAAGTACCCACGGGGAATTGAACCAGTGACCTATCGCAAGGAGTGCCTTAACAAGGCACCCATTCACCGTCAATCCAAAGCCCCGTGGGCATGAGAATGTTATATGTTATTAGAAAGCACATGATTTATTAAAAGTAACTTGAGCTATCACCAAATTGACTAACATTTCATCTTCCTTAAACTTAAGAAAATAATTTAATGACTCTAGACCTAGAGGTATTTGGCCAAAATGAAAGGTTATTGTCTACGGAGTCCACAATTTTTCTCGGGCGACAAATTTCTCGCCGAAATCTGGCGAGAAAAAATTCAAAAAATCTAATTGTTGGAGCGTTTGAATTACTTTTTTTATGGTGGAAATGGATTCAACATCATCAAGAACCCCTAAGGGACCCAAAATCCTAAAGCTTAATTGATTCAATCCATATTTCTAAAAAATTCAGTCGAATTTTGTCAAAATATTGTTGGAATTTCCATTATTTTTCGAGGGAAAATTGTGGCATCATTAGACTATTCTAAGTGAAAGTCTTCCCATATACATACTACTAGTGGATCATTTCAAGTGATACATGATTTTCCTTAAATAACATTGAGGAGTCAACTCACATTCACATATAGCAACCAATAATCTATGTCCTTACTATCAATTGACAACTAAATTATGATAATATTTACTACATTTGAAAAAAATAAAACAAAACCATCTAAATATCAATATTTTGGAAAACTATACATTTATGCTTCATTTAAATTCTAAACCTAAAATTAAGATCTAACACACACACACACACACACACAACTACACTAATATATACAAACATGTACAGGAAAGGCACCCACCTAAATGTCAAAAATGTTGTTACAAAATTTAATTTGATATACACTTGCAAAACAACATTAGAAATTTTTACCCTGATGGGGGTGAGAGAGCAGAATAATAAATTTAGGAGGTGGTGAGGTACGCCATCCCAAAAGAAATTGGACAAGGAATGATGAGTGTTTATGACAAGTGGTGTGCAGCAAACCTGGTCCTGAACCTTTCGAGAAGTTGAGGAGGGTCATATGGGACGCGTAGTAGGGTTTTCAGCAATCGTTATGACAGGTAATGGGAGTTGAAGGTGGCAATTTGAATGTTGAGTATGCACAAGAGCGTCACCTGTGCATGCTCATTCTCTGGTACATTTATTACATAGTGATTTATGCACATCAGAGTGAAGGAGAGTGGGTCTTAGGTAGGCGATGGAATGTGTGGGTTTGGGACCCTAGTGAGAGAGGGTGGCTAGATGTAGAGTAGAGCTGAGGGTCGTAACACAGCATGGTGGTGACATCATTCTACCCTGGCTCAAGTGTTGTTGCAATTTGGGTAAGTGGCAATGATGCCAATTTCATTTCTTGGGGTTATGTAGATAGAGGATCATGTTCTATCATCCCTATTTTCTGGTTGTCTGTGTGGGTTGGTTGCCTGAGAAGTATAGTGAATTGTGGGAGGGAGTCCACATTCTACACCTGGTGTCTAGCATTGGCGGTAATTTTCTGGAGTAGGTGGGAGAAGTTGCTTAGAATATCTCCAAGTGGGAGAGTTTTGGTCTCATTCCTTCTAGGGTGTTGGCTCTAGAAATTTTCGAGTGCTAGTGGTGTTGGCTGGATCCTTACCTGGAACAAGTTTGGCCATCATCTCTCAATTGAAGGGAATTCATACGATCTTCAAGGGGGGTTCGTGTGGGAAGGAGGTGGTCTGAATTGTGTGTTAGGGTCACTGGTGGAGTCATGCTCCGGCAATGCGGGCATGCCAAACATGGATGGGCCCCATGTGGAAAAGGGACAGGTCGAGAAAGAAGGGAGGGTGTCGGCGAGGAAGGGGGTACGAAGGTGATTTTGGATGGAGAGTTGACGAGGGAAAACATCCCTGCTCCTGACCTAGTGCAAGAGCCACCCTCGCTGGAGTCCATTGCCCGTCAAATTCATGGTGTAGCAGGGAGCTTGGCTAAGAAGCAACAAAAACGACATGATGACAGGAACAAAATTATAGCCTTCATGAACAATCTTCAGCACAAACAATGGGTTATGCTTAACAGGTTATACTTCGTTTGTATAGGCTCGTGTCGCATCACAGCAAGGCTATATCAATTGGAGGGGTGGATGGAACATATGGAGTTTCATGCACACGAGGGGCCAGGCCCTCATGATCCTCGTCAAGCTGGGTGGCCCCCAGTTCAACCCCATTTTAATGCTAACTGGTCAAGTATGTATTCTCAATGTCTTTTGGTGTTTAGGTGTATCTAGGCCATGTTGTAGTTTTCGGCATTTTGGTTCTAATTTTTGCCTATCTCTCCTGGCCAACAAATCTGGTTGGAGTGAGACCGAGAGAGTTGGGAGTCCATTGAAAATCTCATGCACTGTTTTGACGAATTAATGAAGGAAGTTTGATTGACCAAAAAAAAACATTAAACAAGGGGATCCACAAAGTGGTTGGTCCGACCTTTTTGGGTGTAAAGAAGTTAAATTTGGTGTAGTCTCGCCTTTTAGTTATAAAGAAGCTAAGTTTGGTATAGAAACTTAAGTATGATGCAATGAAAGAATTGCAAAAACTAAATTACTTTATTTTATTTAAAAGCCATATAATGTTTTGGTGAATTTAGTTTTACAACTTTTTATGGCTATTGTGATACAAATCAAGACTATTATGTTGGGTGTTATTTATAGAAATATCTGGTGTATGTTGTATTTCATGAATTCTATCTCTTTTTTTTTGTAGGCTAGTAGTACATTACCTAGGGATGATTTGAACCCGGAACCTCAGGGGACCAAAGTCCTCACTTACACAACCATCGCCAGTCGAGATATCTCACTTGGGCTTCGTGACTTCTACCATGGAAGATTAAGGGTTTTGAACATTGCAATATAATAAAATAAAAGGTAAAAATATTAGTTTGATGTTGATTTTAGGATTATTTTATTTATTTTTGTATTGATGATGTTGATTTGTGAAAACATAAAACTTTCTTCTTCTTTTAATGTAGTAATGATGTAACTAGTACAACCATATAAATAAATGGTTGGTAAATATCAATTGAACATCAACGTATTATAAATATCAAAACATTTCATGATACATCTCACATTTCTAAAATATAAAAAATAATTAAATTATAACTCTATTATTATTATTATTTTATAAGCAAATGTATTCACATTATATTAACAAGCGAGAAGTTACAAAATTGCAGTCAAGCGTCCATTCTCTTCCTCTAAAGGAGGAAACCAAAGATAGGGATCAGAAGGACTCTGCCCCAAGAAGGAGAAACCAGGGTCTTGTAGTTTTATAATTCGCATTACAAGACAATTGTTGATCCAAATCATGCTTCTGGGAATATAAAATACATAATTGTTGCATGAAATAACAAAATGATGCACAATGTGCTAGACAATAGTGCATAATTGAGCCAAAGAGCCATGGGGCTCTGAGTTGTTTTCCTTCAAAGAGATGGAACTGAAGTGACCTGCAAAGAGACCAAAATATAGTGGAAAAAATGACCTAAGAGTTTCCATGTCGTTAAGAGCTAAATTCTGCCACATTGAAACTGCATCATGGCCATGCTGGAACCACATTGCACCTAAGCAGTGCCATGAGCCTACATGTTGCATGTGTTTGCCGAGTGCTCCTCCAGAATGTAGAAGCTCCAGGGGTTGGGGCGAGGAGGAGACAAGGGCGCCTCAACCATCGAGGGGGTGTGAGCCTGGGAAGGAAGGGGATGAGCCACAGGAGCACGAGGAAAGGGAGGGGAGGAGGAGCCAACCGATGAAGAGTTAGAGGGGGAAGGAGTTGGGGAAGAGGAGGAGGGAATGTTGTGTGGGAATTCCAAACGAAGGTCTCTAGCAAGTTTCCTGATAGAGGAGACACCATGACTTTGGTGAGTGGAGAGTTCAGATATCCAACTAGCTGCTTTCATTCTCTCTTGGGAACGTTCCTTCAACTGGCCCGCAAGGAGGTTCTTGGGTGCCCAAAGTGTCGGGAAACCCCTGCATAGTTCAACTTCTTCCATAGCCATGACCTCCCTACGTATGGAGTTTGGAATCCCGCTATCAAACATGGTGGTGATGGTGTTATCATTGAAAGTGGTTGGGGGGCACCCCCGACCTCTCCCTTTGCCAAGGTGCCAACCTCTCCCCCTATCATGATTCATGCTCACACAGAGAAGAATTGCAAACAAGAAGTCAAGAAGAGCGCTGAGGAGAATGTTGGAAGGAGAGTGTAAGCAAGAGAAAGGAATGAACATGGGGACGATGAAATTAATAATGGGGCACGAGAGTAGAGAGGTCCCGTATGAAGGCAATTGACGTGCAGGAGGGGGAGTGAATGGCACTTGGTGTGGAGGATGTGTCATGTGGGGGGCGCACGCTGTGAGCTTTAGAGTGAGAGTGGGCAACGAAGACAATCACACAAATCATAAACTTCTATTTGATTGGGCAACCAAGAAAAAGCGCACTCCTTTCCTTGGAAACATCTAAGAGTAGAAAAGACAGAATCCTCTAAAAAACTAGGAAAGAAGAAAACATCTCAATGTATTTGCTTTATCTATTAATGTATTTGATTTTTATGTGATATCTTTTGTAATTACAAAATTACAAAATAAGGAGAATGTTTGCATTGTTTATAAAATTTTCATCTCTCCCTCATAATAAATGATGATATTGTTTCCATAGTCGTTATGTTATCCTCTTTTCTTTGTTATGTGATTCTCTGAATCAGTTTTTCAGATCTTCAGGTAGATCAATTGGTATTAGAGCATAAGATCTTGGAAGCCATCCACCTCTTTGAAATCCACTGTTAAAAACCGCTACCCCCTACCCCGCATTGAGGATTTGTTGGACCACTTACATGGGGCTTGTTTCTTGACAAAGATGGATTTGACTGCAGGCTACCATCAAGTTCGCATGCATGCATCTGACACATGGAAAACTACTTTCAAAACTAAGTTTGGGCTATTTGAATGGTTGATCATGCCATTTGGATTAACCAATGCACCAACCACCTTTATGAGATTCATTAGTGATGTTTTCAAGGCACACTTGGGTAAGTTTGTGGTCATTTACCTTGATGATATTTTGGTATTCAACAGAACTTGGGAAGATCACCTTCAACACTTTCACAACATACTTGAGTTATTGCGAACACATCAACTTCAGGTCAAAGAGAAGAAATCCTGTTTGGACAAACATCAGTTCAATATTATTGACAGCACAGGGGTTCGCCCATATCCCTCTCGGATATAGGCTTTGGAACAATGGCCAACACCTTCCAATGCACATGACCTCAAGAGTTTCATGGGAGGTATTAATTTCTACATAAAATTTGTCTCTCATTTCTCACAGTTGGCTCGCCCTTTGCACCAATTGTCAAATCATGCAAAGTTTATTTGGGATGTCAAATCTGAGTGACAATTTTCTCACCTCAAGAATGCATTATGCTCAGCCCCTGTTCTTCGTTTACCATTTATGAATCAACCATTTGAGCTGGAAAATGATGCCTCTCAATTCACCATTGGGGTTGTTCTTAAATAGGGAGGCCACCATGTGGCATACCATTCTGAGGTGCTTGCGGATGCTAAGCTCATGTACAACACATATGACAAGGAATTCTACAGTTTAGTGCAAGTTTTGAAGTAGTGGCGCCATTACATTCTTGGAAAAGAGACCATCCTCCATACAGATCATCATCCATTGATCTTCATCAACTCACAACACAAGATTCAAGAGCAACGCCATCTAAAGTGGGATGCTTACATTCAACAATTCCATCTGGTGATTAAATTTAAGAAGGGGACAACAAATAAAATGGTTGATTTGTTAAGTCGACCACCTACTCAGGTCCTACACATTTTAGAGGTGCGTTGTGCTACATATGATGCCTGGAAAGATATGTATGCAACAGATCTGGTCTTTGGGGAGATATGGGAAGCTCTGCAACAACCTACAGTCATCAACCAACCTCCCTTTCTTGATTATACCATCCATGATGGTTGGTTGTATAAACTTAATCAATTTTGTGTGCCACAATCTGATGATCGTCTCCTTCTCATCTGTGAGGCACATGTCTCTTCATGTGGAGGGAATTTTGGCACAACCAAGACCATTCTCAATCTTCAATGCCACTTCTATTGGCCTGCATTACCCAAGCAAGTGGAAAAATTCATTCGCGCATGTTCTCTCTATTCACAAAGAAATCCCTCAAACCGTAAGCATGGTTTGTATCAGCCATTACCAATTCCCTCTCGTCCTTGGGAATCCATTTCCATGGACTTTTTAAGTGGTCTTCCTACTACTTTCCATAAACATGATGTTATTTGGGTAGTGGTATGTAGTTTCTCCAAGATGTTTATCTTTCTTCCTTGTCATAAGACTACCTCTGTTGCTTAGACCACGAATCTCTTCTTTTGACATGTTTGGCCACACTTTGGTTTGCAAGTAGCATTATTTCTAATCGTGACTCTCATTTTCTCAATACATTTTGGCGTACTCTTTGGTCTTTGTTGGATTTCCAACTTTGTTTCTCGACTTCCTTTCACCCACAAACAGATGGACAAACCGAAGTTGTCAATCGTACTTTGGTTCACTCCCTTCGCAATTCTTTTTCCAGAAGCAAATAGTGGGATACATATTTGCACATCATTCAACATAGATACAATAGGGCCACACAATTCTCAATTGGTTTCTCACCTTTTGAGGTTTGTTTTGTGTTTTAGCCAAGTGCGCCCTCTAAGATGCCACTGACTATCACCCCTTCTGGTTCTGCACATCAACAACAGGAACAAAAATCATCTCAGCATTTCATACACTCCATATCTCAACGCCAAACTCAAGTAAATGTTGCTTTACAGGAAGCCCAAGATCGCACCAAACAAAGGCATGACAAGCAACAAATACCTTTGTATTTTCAACCTAGAGATCTTTTCTGGCTCTTGTTGGACAAGCAACGCTTCAAGGGCCACCACTATAAGTTTCACCCTTTGCGATATGGCCCATATAATGTTCTGGAATGCGTTGGCGACAATGCATATCGCTTGGACTTGCCTTCCCAGCTTGGAATCCACGATGTGCTTAATGTTAATAATCTCAAGCTCTTTGAACCACCTCTGTTTGAGGAATTTGTTACAGTTCGTCATCCAGGAGATAATATTCCAGATTTTCAGCCTCCTCTTCTCGACAATACAATTCTTGACTCTAGGAAAAGGAATACACACTAACAACCTTACTTATCATATCTGATTGGTCAGAAGGGACACACACCAACACATGCAAAATGGATGACAGTCGAAACATTGCAACACACTTTCCCTCATTTGGTGGAGGAAGCAAGGATGAGGGCACTAGGGCACTAGTAATCTCCAAAAGGAAACCTAGACTCTATGGGAGGCAATGAATTTATAGGGTAAAAGTGGCAGTTTAGGATTTACCAATCTAGGCTTGAGATCCACATATGAAGGATGATAAGCTCTAAGGATAAGAGATAAGACCTCTAGGATACAAGTTCGAGATCTTAATCAATAGTAAATGGTTAAAACCACCTTAGAAGCTTCTGGAAAGAGAAGCTTCATAATTATTTTTTATTTTCCCCAAAATTCTAGAACCATCACACTAGCAAAGGAGATCAACATGCAACCATTGCAGGGGGACTGAAGTGCAAGGTGTGTTGGGGCCAAAAACATAGTTTTTGAGCAAATTGGCCTAGAAACTCAAACTTTTTGGACAAGTAATGCTTAGGGATTTGCAAAGGGATAATGACAAGGTGTTAAGGATGTTGATTGATCTGGTTTTTAGGCCATTTGAGTGAATGTGACAAAATGACCTGTAACAACTATAGTAGACAAACTTGCATGATAGTGTTAGTCTTTTCTAGTTGACACATGATACAATTTTGGACATACTTCTCGATATATTTCCTCATACATACCCAAAAGTATCCTCTCTTCAGCAATGCCAATGTTTATAAAGATAATCTTTAGGAAAATCACATAGGAATTATTTACGTCGACGTGTTTCAAAACACTACGTGAAGTTCATCATCAGGACTTTGATTGATGAACTAATCTAAGCAAGGAAATAAATATTGTAGAGATGTAAAGAAAATAAAAGATAATGTTCTTTGTTTTCCTAGGTGGCTAGCCCAAGGCAATTCATGGCAATCCTTCAAGAACTCCTTTAAGAGACTACCCATCCTAGGCACATAGATGCACTCACCAATACACAAGAGCCCATCACAAACTACAAACTTCTTTTTTTTTCCTTCCTTCACATGCTTCATAATGTGCTTTCATAGTTGGATCTACTTGCAAACCTTTATGAATCCAACTCTGTAACTCCTTTTTAATTTTTTCTTAAATCTAGCACTTAGCAATATATTGACCTAACAGATTATACATTTACTGAATTAATCCACAATTAATTATTAACATAATAAGTGGAAGCAAAATCACACAACCAATCTTAATCACAAGTGGCATAAACAAATTCTTTAATAAATATGGACTTGCTTAGAATTTTGTCCTGGGATAATTACCCAACTAAGAAAATTACAAATACAAAATGCTCTAGATCTAATCTAGTAGATTGGGCCCTAGATTTGTCCTTGATCTCCTAGGCTGATTTGGATCTCCAATACTACACTTCACTGCTTCCTTGGACACAAGAGACTATAGTATCACACTCCTCGCTTGAGAAAATCCCTCTCTCAAAGGCCAGTGTTGTTGTATGGTGTGTCCTCTCCTATTCTTAGCCTTTATTTTATAAATTTAATGGAGTTAAATCCCTAATCCTAAACTCTAGTGATTAACAGTCGAGATTAGATCTCGCCTCCCTTGAGATCAATGACTGAGATTAAAACATAATCAATAAAGCAATTTACTTTACTTTTCCTATGTTTCTTTAGCCCAATTAGCCAACATGATTAATTATGTTTTTTTCCTAAGATTAAAGTTAGGCTAAGTTACATTAGCAACTTGCTCACACTTTGAACAAATTTCCGAAGGAGATCTTGGGTGACTTCTACATGCCTAGACACTTAGGCCTGCACAAAAGTACCTTCCCAAGCTACAAACATCAACACTCATCTAATACCTTAATCTGACTCCCATATGATGTAGGAAACTCCTCCTCCTCCTTAACTGCAACATGTTGTGCCTTCTTACTCAAAGCATTTTCCATAACATTATGTTAGCGCAACCTATACTCAATCGGCATGTCAAATTGTGCTAAGAAATATTGCCAATGTGTTTATTTAGCTGACATTCAAGGCTACATTGTGAAGTATCTTGTCATAATGTTATATGTCTTGACCACATTGTGGCTTTCCCAACAAGTAATGCCTCCATACTCATAAACAATACACAACAACAATCATCTCCTTCTCATGAACTAGGTATCTCCTCTCCAGACCCTATAACTCTGTGCTCTTAAAAGCTACGAGGTACCTCTCCTATGTCAAAACACCTCCAATGCAAAACCTAAAGCATATGTTTATACCTTGAATGGTTGCTCAAAGGTTGATAGCTTCAAAAGAGGAGCTAAGGAAATACTATGTTTTAAATCCTTAAACCCATGCCCTCTCTTCTCTATCCATCATCATGTTTTCTCCTTTTTCAAAAAATTGGTGAGGGGTGCAACAGTCTTAAAATAACCCTCCACAAATCTCATGTAGTAGTTGGCCATCACTAAAAATTTCAGATTATGCATAATTTGTGGCTCGTCTCAATCCTTGATCACTTTGACCTTCACAAGATCCATGTAGATACATCCATGACCAATCAGATGGACAAGAAATGGTGTCTCCTTCTACGCAAAATGGCACTTTGACTTCTTCAAGTACAATTGATGCTCCCAAAGTGTCTTAAATACTTTTGCCAAATTGTTCTTGTGCTCCTCCAAGTCCTTGCTTGCCACAACAATGTCCTTAAAATATACCGACATGAACATGTCTAAGAAGGGACGAATATTGTTATTCATTAATGTGTAAATGCTAGTCGGGGTATTGCATAAGCAAAAATGCATAATTAGGAGCTCAAAACTCCCACATCTCATCACCATGACTATCTTCACCTCATCACCTTCCACATTTTGCACCTAATAATACCCTTGTCTTAGGTCCAAATTTGAAAACACCGTGGACTTCGTCGAATTATCAAAACAATCTGATGCAAGTGGTATTGGATATCTATTCTTCATTATCTACTTGTTCGAGGCTCTATAATCAAGGCACATACTTAACTCCTATGTGTCCTTCGTTGTTTTGAATAGAACTAGAGCACCATACGGGGACCTTAAAGGACATCATACCTATATCGATCAAATGTGTTAGTCGACGTCTCAACTCCTCTGACTTTGGACCCAACAATTGATAGGGAGCTCTCGTTGATGGTCATAATCCTAGCTTTAACTCTATGTGATAGTCAATAATTTGCCTAGGTAGGAGCACTTTCGATAACTTGTCCGACATCTGGTTCACATAATCATCCAACAAGTTAGAAAGCTCCGAAGAAATAAGCATCACCACTCCATCCACTTCAACCTCTCTAAGCACTGCAATATATAACTATAATCCTGGGCATTCTATTGTCCTCTTCATGCTCAATGGCAACACTTGCAACACCTTTCCTCCTGGATTTTGTGTTATCGTGTTCACGCCATATGTCTTATTCTCACTAAAGATAATAAATTGATCCAACCATGGTATCAAAATAAACCTCCTCTTGAGAAACTACTGCCCTAATATCAACCATCTGCAACATCATGGAATATGTACATCAAATCCACTCGCCCACTTGTATATAGAACGATGAGGCAATCCCACTAGATGCCTTCACTTTGGAGTTTACTACTTTCACCGTAGTCTTACTTGCAATAGGCTTCAACCCGAATTCTCTTGCCACACTCATCCTCATGAAATTGTGCGATGCACTTGTGTCCACAAGTGTTTGGACTATCCTTTTGTTGATCTTCACACCCACAAAACAAGACATGTGCATGTTCCTACCTTGCTTTGTTCCCAAGGCACCAATCCTCATACACATTGCATCAAATGAATGAGAATAGAAATCATAATCTAGCCTACGTCTAAGATTGCACATCCTGTCAAAACGTATGAACTTCCCTCTAGTTTGCTGCATGCAACACGCTTCTCCATTATGAACTAAGATAAGGTCATCTTTACAGTTCTGGCATATTGTCATTATGATTTGATACCACTTGGCATGAATCTAGAGAACTCATCATGTCCCAGGCTCTTAGACATCATCTAGCTATGCAACACCAATGTCTTCCTTCCCAAAGGTTTGCACAACAAGGGCATACTAAAATTGGACTACACCTAACCCCATTTTATTAAGTTAAGTGTTTATGGAATTATTACTTAACCAATTTATCTTGTGTGTAATTGAAAATTGCTCCATAAGTAAGAGGCCTCAAAATTATGTGGGTGGCCCACCATCTTAACACCCAAATTATAAATAAGATGTTTACAATAGAACCTTTTACAAATTTTGCCCAACTCAACCCTTGGCCAAACCCCAAGTGTCGACTCAAGTAACCGAACCCCAAATTTTTGTTCAAACCTCAATCTCTGAACTTAGACTCATTCCACTGATCATAGACTTCAAATCGAATATACTTGCGACACTTAAGCCAATCACCAAAAATGCCAAAATCTTCCCTCATCATATTGGTTTAACAAATTCAGTAACTAAAAAAATGTGGGAAAGAATAAAAATAAAATAAGTTTCCCATTAATTGAAGCGATTATAAATAAAAAAGTTAATAATTTCCTAATCAAGATTCTTTAATAAAGTTTCAATAACATCCAAAATCTTCAATATTCTCTTCGAAACCGTCCAAAATGGTAACATCGTAATACCCAAAATCCTCAATATTCTCTTCGAACCGTCCAAAATGGTAACATCGTAATTTAAAGTTCAATATTGAATATTTCTCTTTATTCTATGGGATAAGATAAAGTTTAACGAAAGTGATATTTATTTAGTTATTTATTTATTTTCATTGAAAAAAAGTGTGGTTTAAATATATTTTTTATTTTTAGATAAATGTTATTTAATAAAATATATATTAATTTAAAATAATAGTTTAGTAAGTTAACTTAAATAGTTAAGTGATCTGAATTATAAGCAGAAGATTATAGTATTAAGTTTATGGGCGGTGTACAGAGGGTTTCTTCACGCTATACATTATATTTTGTTGAATTTAATAAATAAAATTTATATATTATTTATTTTTATAAGTATAGACATAATGATATATTTAAATTTTATGATTGATTTTTTTTTAATGTTTATTTATTCTAAGAGATTTTAGGAGCAGATGTAGATGAGACAATAACGGTATTTTTTTGAGATGCTTTCATTTCTGAATGCTTTGGTATATTTGTTGTTTTCTTGTCACTATTTTAGTGATATGATGAGTGAGTATGTTTGTGCCCACTCAGTGATGTTGCTAAAGTTATCGATAAAACTCTTTCTTTGTTGATTGAAGGATGATCTTCCTATGTTGAGGATTTAGATGGCTCTACGTGAGGCCAAGTTGAGTTTGAAGGTGTTAATTTAGTAGTGGGTGGCTTCTTTTTCTATGTAAAAAAAATAAATTTATATCGAAAATAATGAAATGTATAGTAAATTTATATATTATTAAGTACCCTATTACATATAGAAATCTAGAAAATAAATAAATAATTATTTTTTTGAATAGTAACTCGGAAATTTATACTAAGCAAAATATGCAGTTGGAACACATAACTGAGTTACATCGAGAATTATTGGGTTGCCAAAATTTGAGGTAGATAGATCTAAATCACACATTGTCAACATATCCAAGAAGAACATAATTGACTTATTTTCCCAAATACTCATAAGAGCTACATTCCAACAATTTTTATATGAGTATATTCTCATAAATTTGTTACATACCAATAGAGAAAAACAATACATGATTAAAATGGTTTTCGGGATCAACTTCTTGTCACTATTGGTTGGGATTCTTTAAGATATTTCTTCTTCTTCTTCTCTACTTGTTCATACTTCTTTTGAAGTAAGTCGAGTGCTTGTTAATTCTTCCATGATTGGCATATCTTTCAAAGAGTTCTTCTTGTTCTAGAGATTTGGCTACATTAGTTTGATCTGCCCAAATTGTTGTTGGTTGAGGGCCTAATTTACCAAGAGTTTTTTGCCCCAAGTCATGTGGAACTAGATCTTCTATCTTCGGGCTTTGGGAAACATATTCTTCTTGTTTTTCTTGAGAAGTTGGAGTAAGATGAATCGAAGGACCTATTGGTGGAGATTTATCCCAGGATATTCTCAATTGATCCTTTGAAGGCTCAACCCACTAGGTTGATTTTTGCTACTACTTTCTTTTCTTAATCTCATTTGGGCATTGTGATGTACTATTTCATATTTCAAAACAAACCCTGCAACACAAGCATACTCATTCATAACCTAATTTTTGAGTCTAAACAAATCCTTTCCTAGTCAAAATAATTTCAGTTGAGAACCCTAAACTAAAATTCATTTCCACATATTCTTGCATACGTTGCAATATTATGCCCCTTGAGTTTCACAAGAGACAAAATGGAACTTTCCTAGAGCGGACCGAATAACCTAAAGAGGGTAAACCCCAAAGATGCAACGATATATTTGGGAACCTCACCCAAATAGGAGTTGTTGTTATAAACTATGTTAAAGGATTAGAGGGAGACTAGGGCTTCACACACAACCCTGCATTGCCCCAAAACCATGGATCTGAATTAAGGATTAATTCCCTATCTTTGGCATTATTAAACTCAGCAACAACAAAAAACCCTTGGCAGAAGGTGGATGAAAACTTCTTGTTTAACCATTGGAATTAATATTCTGTGATCCAAGCATGAAGATCTGGTCGCCATGAGAAAAAACCAAAAAAATGACAAACCGAGTTGTCATATATGAGAAAATTAGTTTCCTCATTGACATCAGAGCCAATGGGGATGGAAATGGAAATGGATTTACAAACCAAAAGTCATATAGCTTCCTCATTGACATCAGAGCCAATGGGGATGGAAATGGAAATGGATTTACAAACCAAAAGAGATGGAGAGTGAGGAAAACACTAAAGAAGCACAAGATTCTCGAAGGAAACACTTATGGAAGCTCCATTGACAAAATTAGGCATTGACGAGTCACAAGGAAGCAAACCAATGGGGGTTGCTAGCACAAAAGAGGTTGCAAGGGCAGAGCTACAAGAGCATGACAAACAACCAAGGAGGATGCACAACGAAAACTAGGGGTTGTTGGCTAAACTCTAATTTCCGCGCAACAAGAGGAGATCCATCATGAAATCTTTCTCTAATGTCAAAACCATCATATAGAAAATAAATAAATATTAAATTAAAATATAAATGAAAAATTACACAATCCCCACCCTTACCGAAACACACACATGCAATGCTCAAGTGAGTAGGAGAAATGTTGTTATCCTCCCCACTTCAGTGCAATTCTTGTATGTGACAAGTTGAGCTCATAACAATTATATCTTTAAAAAAGCTTAAAGATTCGATGTGTAAAAGTCCCTCAGAAATTTGAACATATATATTCCTTATATGGAATATAAGAAAATATCAATTAAAAAGTGATGATAATTTTACTTTTTTAATTAAAAAATTCAATAATAACATGTGACGTGACACTTTTAAAAGTTTCATATTAAATATTTTTCTATTTTTTCACCTTTTTTTAAATAAAGATATATTTTTTAAATGTTTATTTTGTAGATAAGTATGGAAAATTTTAGAGTTTAACATTCGACCTAATTTTCCATGTTTTCTCAAAAAGAAAAAAACAAATTCTATTTTTCTAAAATTAATTCGCTCAAATTTTAGGGTATAAAATCATAAAAGTTCCATATTAAATATTTTACATTTTTTAAAAATAAAGATATATGTTTTAAAATTTTATTTTGTAGATAAACACAAAATTTTAGGGGTTAAAATTGGCATGTGGACTAATTTTTCATGTTTTTTTCAAAAAAAAAGAAACCAATTTCCATTTTTTCTAAAATTAATTTGCCTAAATTTTATATTATAAAATTACTAAAAAAATCTATAGACTAATATAAAATAATTAGAAATCTATATACTTTTACTAAAATAATCTATTATTAAATGACTAATAATATTTACCAAAGTTTCTAAAAATAAGCTTTTATCCTTAAAATATCTAAGATATATATATATATATATATATATATATATATAGATTATTTTTTATAAGTGGTTTTTATATTTTAAATTAATTATAATTATTTTAAAAAGTAAAGACTAAAATTTATTTCAATTAATTAATTATCATATTAATTATATTTTATTTTATGAAAAATTTTAATAAGATACCATCACCCACATACCTTAGTAACCTTGTGGGGAAGGTTAACTGCTAGCGAGGGATGTCCAGGATAGGACATGATGGGTTGGGTTACTAACATTTGCATCCCACCTTGATACAAATTGTTTTGATAATTAGGATAACCCATACCAAGTTGTCCAGTCCCAGGAAAGCTCTAATATTGTTGAAAAGGTTGACCTTGGAAATTTTGGCCTGAATAAGGTTGGTGTGTGGTTTTTGTCTGACCAACAGGAGCTTGGGGTATTGCTTGTAATGGGTACCTTGACGGAGTAGAGGAAAAAAAAATCTTTTTGTATTAATAAATGAAGGAGAGAGTTACAACCATTTATAGATGCTTGACTTTGTAGATGTCTCCCGAATTGTCTTGTCCTTCCTCGCCACAAAGAAACCCTTCAACCTCAACCCTAATGCATCAATGGATGATGATTCCTTAAGCTCAAAGAAACAACATGAGGACACTAGTAATCTCCAAAAGGAAACCTAGACTCTATGGCAGTGAATTTATAGGGTAAAAGTGGTAGTTTAGGATTTACCAATCTAGGCTTGAGATCCACATATGAAGGATGATAAGCTCTAAGGATAAGAGATAAGACCTCTAGGATACGAGTTCGAGATCTCAATCAATAGTAAATGGTTCATAATTATTTCTTATTTTCCCCAAAATTCTAGTACCATCACACCAGTAAAGGAGAGCAACTTGCAACCATTGCAGGGGATTGAAGTGCAAGGTGTGTTGGGGCCAAAAACATAGTTTTTGAGCTAATTGGCCTAGAAACTCAAACTTTTTGGAGAAGTAATGCTTAGGGATTTGCAAAGGGATAATGACAAGGTGTTAAGGATGTTGATTGATCCGGTTTTCAGGCCATTTGAGTGAATGTGACAAAATGACCTGTAACAACTATAGTAGACAAACTTGCATGATCATGTTAGTCTTGTCTAGTTGACACATGATACAATTTTGGTCATACTTCTCGAGATATTTCCTCATACATACTCAAAAGTATCATCTCTTCAGCAATGCCAATGTTTATAAAGAGAATCTGTAGGAAAATCACATAGGAATTCTTTAGGTCAACGTGTTTCAAAACACTTAGTGAAGTTCATCATCAAGACTTTGATTGATGAACTGATCTAAGCAAGGAAATAAATACTGTAGAGATGTAAAGAAAATAAAAGATAATGTTCTTTGTTTTCCTAGGTGGCTATCCCAAGGCAAGTCATAGCAATCCTTCAAGAGCTCCTTTAAGAGACTACCCATCCTAGGCACATAGATGCACTCACCAAAACACAAAATCCCATCACGAGCTACAAATTTCTTCTTTTTTCCTTCCTTCACATGCTTCATAATGTGCTCTCATAGTTGGATCTACTTGCAAACCTTTATGAATCCAACTCTGTAACTCCTTTTTAATTTTTTCTTAAATCTAGCACTTAGCAATATATTGACCTAGAAGATTATACATTTACTGAATTAATCCACAATTAATTATTAACATAATAAGTGGAAGCAAAATCACACAACCAATCTTAATCACAAGTGGCATAAACAAATTCTTTAATAAATATGGACTTGATTGGACTTTTGTCCTGGGATAATGGCCCAACTAAGAAAATTACAAATACAAAATTCTCTAGATCTAATCTGGTAGATTGGGCCCTAGATTTGTCCTTGATCTCCTAGGCTGATCTGGATCTCCAATACTACACTTCAATGCTTCCTTGGACCCAACAGACTATAGTATCACACTCCTCGCTTGAGAAAATCCCTCTCTCAAAGGCCAGTGTTATTGTATGGTGTGTCCTCTCCTCTCCTTAGCCTTTCTTTTATAACTTTAAATGGAGCTAAATCCCTAATCCTAATCTCTAGTGATTAACAATCAAGATTAGATCTCGCCTCACTTGAGATCAACGACTGAGACTAAAACGTAATCAATAAAGCAATTTACTTTGCTTTTCTTATGTTTCTTTAGCCCAATTAGCCAACATGATTAATTATGTTCTTTTCCTAAGTTTAAAGTTAGGCTAAGTTATATTAGCAACTTGCTCACACTTTGAACAAGTTTCCGAAGGAGATCTTGGGTGACTTCTACATGCCTAGACACTTAGGCCTGCGCAAAAGTACTTGCTCGAGCTACAAACATCAACACTCATCTAATACCTTAATATGACTCCCATCTGATGTAGGAAACTCCTCCTCCTCCTTAACTGCAACATGTTGTGCCTTCTTACTCAAAGCATTTTCCATAACATTAAGTTGGCGCAACCTATACTCAATCGTCATGTCAAACTCTGCTAAGAAATATTGCTAATGTGTTCATTTAGCTGACAGTCAAGGCTACATTGTGAAGTATCTTGACAGAATGTTATATGTCTTGACCATATTGTGGCTTTTCCAACAAGTAATGCCTCCATACTCATAAACAATACACAAAAATAATCATCTCCTTCTCATGAACTAGGTATCTCCTCTCCAGACCTTATAACTTCGTGCTCTTAAAAGCTACGAGGTACCTCTCCTATGTCAAAACACCTCCAATGCAAAAATCTAAAGGATATGTTTATACCTTGAATGGTTGCTCAAAGGTTGGTAGCTTCAAAAGAGGAGTTAAGTAAATACTATGTTTTAAATCCTTAACCCATGCCTTCTCTTCTCTATCCGTCATCATGTTTTCTCCTTTTTCAACAAATTGGTGAGGGGTGCAACAGTCTTGGAATAGCCCTCCACAAATCTCATGTAGTAGTTGGCCATGACTAAGAATTTCGGATTATGCATAATTTTTGGCTCGTCTCAATCCTTGATCACTTTGACCTTCATAAGATCCATGTAGATACATCCATGACCAATCAGATGGACAAGAAATGGTGTCTACTTCTACGCAAAATGGCACTTTGACTTCTTCAAGTACAACTATGCTCCCAAAGTGTCTTAAATACTTTTGCCAAATTCTTCTTGTGCTCCTCCATGTCCTTGCTTGCCAGAACAATGTCCTTGAAATATACCGACATGAACTTGTCTAAGAAGGGACGAATAATGTTATTCATCAATGTGTAAATGCTAGTCGAGGTATTGCATAAGCAAAAAGGCATCATTAGGAGCTCAAAACTCCCACACCTCATCACCATGACTGTCTTCACCTCATCACCTTCCACATTTTGCACCTAATAATACCCTTGTCTTAGGTCCAAATTTGAAAACACCTTGGACTTCATCAAATTACCAAAACAATCTGATGCAAGTGGTATTGGGTATTTATTCTTCATTATCTACTTGTTTAAGGCTCTATAATCAAGGCACATACTTAACTCCTATGTGTCCTTCGTTGTTTTGAATAGAACCAGAGCACCATATGGGGACCTTAAAGGACTTATGATACCTATATCAATCAAATTTGTTAGCCGACGTCTCAACCCCTCTGATTTTGGACCCAACAATTGATAGGGAGCTCTCGTTGATGGTCATAATCCTAGCTTTAAATCTATGTGATGGTCAATAATTTGCCTAGGTAGGAGCACTTTCGATAACTTGTCTGACATCTGGTTCACATAATCATCCAACAAGTTAGAAAGCTCCAAAGAAACAAGCATCACCACTCCATCCACTTCAACCTCTCTAAGCACTACAATATATAACTATAATCTTGGGCATTCTATTGTCCTCTTCATGCTCAATGCAAACACATGCAACACCTTTCCTCCTGGATTTTGTGTTAACTTGTTCATGCCATATGTCTTATTCTCACTAAAGATAATAAGTTGATCCAACCATGGTATCAAAATAAACCTCCTCCTAAGAAACTACTTCCCTAATATCAACCATCCGCAACATCATGGAATATGTACATCAAATCCATTCGCCCACTTGTATCTAGAACGATGAGGCAATCCTACTAGTTGCCTTCACTTTGGAGTTTACTACTTTCACCGTAGTCTTACTTGCAGTAGGCTTCAACCCCAATTTTCTTGCCACACTCATCCCATGAAATTGTGCGATGCACTTGTGTCCACAAGTGTTTGGACTGTCCTTTTGTTGATCTTCACACCCACAAAACAAGACATGTACATGTTCCTACCTTGCTTTCTTCCCAAGGCACCAATCCTCATACTCATTGCATCAAATGAATGAGAACAAAAATCATATTCTAACCTACATCTGAGATTACACATCCTGTCAAAACATATGAACTTCCCTTTGGTTTGCTACATGCAACACCCTTCTCCATTCTGAACTAAGATAAGGTGATCTTTACAGTTCTGGCCTATTGTCATTATGATTTGATACCACTTGGCATGAATCTAGAGAACTCATCATGTCCCAGGCTCTTAGACATCCTCTAGCTATGCAACACCAATGTCTTCCTTCCCAAAGGTTTGCACAACAAGGGCACACTAAAATTGGACTACACCTAACCCCATTTTATTAAGTTAATTGTTTATGGACTTATTACTAACCAATTTATCTTGTGTTTAATTGAAAATTGCTCCATAAGTAAGAGGCCTCAAAACTATGTGGGTGGCCCACCATCTTAACAACCAAATTATAAATAAGATGTTGACAAAACAACCTTTTACAAATTTTTCCCAACTCAACCCTTGGCCAAACCCCAAGTGTCGACTCAAGTAACTGAACCCCAAATTTTGGTTCAAACCTCAATCTTTGAACTTAGACTCAATCCACTGATCACAGACTTCCAACCGAATATACTTGCGACACTAAGGCCAATCGATAGAAATGCCAAAATCTTCCCTCATCACAGACACTCGTAACCCATTGGACAAGGGACAATCTTTACATAGTACCTTATCTCTTCATGCCAAACCCATATCAACTCATACATATTATCTATGATAGTAAATGTTATCCCCTCTACTCAGTTTCAAATCTCATGAGGAACATCTTTGGCCGATTGTGATAAGGCTCAAGGAGTAGACTCCCCCACCCTCATGGAGTCTTTGCTCTTGCTAAGTCATAAATTCCTGATACATTTGGCTTATGGATTGTTGAATATACTCTTGGTGTTATAGTGGTAGCTATTTGATCTTAGGTTTCGCCCAAATTTCTATAACAAATTACCAATCCATCATAATAAATAAAAATATTATATTCCATTATTACTAACTAACCACAAACCATAATAACAAAATAATATTATTAAATACTTCATTTTCATAAGTATTGTATTATATGTTATTTTTAGTCATTTAATATGAGTGAAGTTCTAAATTATATTAATAATTAAAACATAAGCCAAGGCCACCAAATATGATCAAATACTCATGCATTTACTATTAAATTAACAGATCCTTTAAACACAATAATTTTCTAATCAAGACTGTTTAATAAATTCTTAAATAATATTTAAAAATCTTAATGCTCTCCCGCCACGACCAAAGTATAACATCGTAATATAAAGTAAAATAAGGGTTTAGATATACCTTTTTCTTATGCTAATACATAATAAACTCATAAGATATATTGGTTTAAGATAAGATTTTAACAAATTAACTAAAACAATGATGCTATATCGAAAAATGTGGGAAAGAATAAAAATAGAATAAGTTTTCCATTAATTGAAGCGATCATAAATAAAAAAGCTAATAATTTCCTAATCGAGATTCTTTAATAAAGTTTAAATAATATCCAAAATCTTCAATGTTCTCTTCGAAATAGCCAAATTGGTAACATCGTAATTTATAACTATAGTATATAATGGTACATTTAAATTTCATGATTGAATTTTTTTTTTTTTTTTGATAAGAGATTTTAGGAGTAGATGTAGATGAGACAACAACCATATTTTTTTGAGATGCTTCCATTTCCGAATGCTTTGGTATATTTGTTGTTTCCTTGTCGCTATCTTAGTGATCTGATGATGAGTGGGTACGTTTGTGCTCACTCACTGATGTTGCTAAAGTTATCGATAAGAGTCTTTCCTTGTTGATTGAAATATGAGCTTCCTATGTTGAGGATTTAGATGGCTCTACGTGAGGCTGAGTTGAGTTTGCTGAGTTTGAAGGTGTTAATTTAGCAGTGGGTGACTTCTTTTTCTATGTAAAAAAAATAATTTTATATTGAAAATAATGAAATGTATAATAAATTTATATATTATTAAGTACCCTATTACATATAGAAATCTAGAAAATAAATAAATAATTATTTTTTTGAATAGTAACTTGGAAATTTATACTAAGCAAAATATGCAGTTGGAACACATAACTGAGTTACATCGAGAATTATTGGGTTGCCAAAATATGAGGTAGATAGATCTAAATCACACATTGTCAACATACCCAAGAAGAACATATTTGGCTTATTTTCCAAAATACTCAAAATATCTAGATTCCAACAATTTTTATATGAGTATATTCTCACACATTTGTTACATACCAATAGAGAAAAACAATACATGATTAAAATGGTTTTCGGGATCAACTTCTTGTCACCATTGGTTGGGATTCTTTAGGATATTTCTTCTTCTTCTTCCCTACTTGTTCATACTTCTTTTGAAGTAAGTTAAGTGCTTGTTAATTCTTCCATGATTGGAATAACTTTCAAATAGTTCTTCTTGTTCTAGAGATTTGGCTACATTAGTTTGATCTGCCCAAATTGTTGTTGGTTGAGGGCCTAATTTACCAAGAGTTTTTTGCCCCAAGTCATGTGGAACTAGATCTTCTATCTTTGGGCTTTGGGAAACCTATTCTTCTTGTTTTTCTTAAGAAGTTGGAGTCAGATGAATCAAAGGAGCTATTGGTGGAGATATATCCCAGGTGATTCTCAATTGATCCTTTGAAGGGTCAACCCACTAGGTTGATTTTCGCTACTACTTTCTTTTCTTAATCTCATTTGGGAATTGTGATGTACTATTTCATATTTCAAAGCAAACCCTATGACACAAGGAGACTCACTCATAGCTTAATTTTTGAGTCCAAACAAATCCTTTACTAGTCAAAATAATTTCAGTTGAGAACCCTAAACTAAAATGCCTTTCCATGTATTCTTACATACGTTGCAATATTATGCCCCTTGAGTTTCACAAGAGACAAAATGGAACTTTCCTAAAGCGAACTGAATAACCTAAAGAGGTTAAACCCCAAAGATACAATGATATATTTGGGAACCTCACCCAAATAGGAGTTGTTGTTATAAACTATGTTAAAGGATTAGAGGGAGACTAGGGCTTCACACACAACCCCGCATTGCCCCAAAACCATGGATTTGAATTAAGGATTAATTCCCTATCTTTAGCATTATTAAACTCAACAACAACAAAAAACCCTTGGCACAAGGTGGACAAAAACTTCTTGTTTAACCATTGGAATCAATATTCTGTGATCCAAGCATGAAGATCTAGTCACCATGAGCAAAAACCGAAAAAATGACAATCGATTTGTCATATATGAGAAAATTAGCTTCCTCATTGACATCAGAGCCAATGGGGATGGAAATGGAAATGAATTTACAAACCAAAAGAGATGGAGAATGAGAAAACACTAAAGAAGCACAAGATTCTTGAAGGAAACACTTACAGAAGCTCCATTGACAAAATTAGGCATTGACGAGTCACAAGGAGGCAAACCAATGGAGGTTACTAGCACAAAAGAGGTTGCAAGGGCAGAGCTACAAGAGCATGACAAGCAACCAAGGAGGATGCACAACGATAACTAGGGGTCATTGGCTAAACTCTAATTTCCGCACAACAAGAGGAGATCCATCATGAAATCTTTCTCTAATGTCAAAACCATCATATAGAAAGTAAATAAATATTAAGTTAAAATATAAATGAAAAATTACACAACCCCCACCCTTCCTGAAACACACACATGCAATGCTTAGGTGAGTAGGAGAAATGTCATTATCCTCCCCACTTAAGTCCAATTCTTGTATGTGACAAGTTGAGCTCATAACAATTATATCTTTAAAAAAGCTTAAAGATTCGGTGTTTAAAAGTCCCTCACAAATTTAAACATATATATTCCTTATATGAAATATAAGAATATTTATTTATTTATATAGATGTGTGTAAGGGAAAAAAAATAAAATGTACTAAGTTAAAGTCAAAATATCAATAAAAAAGTGATAATAATTTTACTCTTTTAATTAAAAAATTCAATAATAACATGTGGATGACACTTTTAAAAGTTTCATATTAAATATTTTCTATTTTTTTCACATTTTTAAAAATAACCATATATTTTTTAAATGTTTATTTTGTAGATAAGTATGGAAAATTTTAGGGTTTAATATTCGACCTAATTTTCCATGTTTTTTCAAAAAAAAAACAAACTCTTTTTTTCTAAAATTAATTCGCTCAAATTTTAGGGTATAAAATCATAAAAATTCCATATTAAATATTTTACATTTTTTTTTCACATTTTTTAAAAAACAAAGATATATGTTATAAAAATTTATTTTGTAAATAAACACAAAATTTTAGGGGTTAAAATTGGGATGTGGGCTAATCTTTCATGTTTAAAAAAAAAATAGCCAATTTCCATTTTTTCTAAAATTAATTTCCCTAAATTTTATAGTATAAAATCACTAAAAAAATCTATAAACTAATATAAAATAATTAGAAATCATATTAGTTTACAAGAGTGTGATGTACCTCTAATAAATATTAACATTTAGATCTAAACTAAAGATATTTTTTCCATAAAAGTTTGTATTAATTTAATTATTACTTTAAATTTGTTTACAAGAGTGTGATGTATCTCTAATAAATATTAACATTTACATCTAAACTAAAGATATTTTTCCAATAAAATTTTGTATTAATTTAATTTAATAATTAAATTAAATTGTTGTTTTGATAATTTAAATTACATATTTATTAAAAAAAAATGTAAAGTATTAATGAAATAAGTATGGGTACCTGTGTTATGATTATAGGGCCTCCTTGAGAAGCAAATAGACCCTCGGATTTCATCATATTTACAATCATGGTTACAAATCTCTCCATCTCTGTCTGCACCCACGAACATAGTGGCAAATTTATAGGTCAAACTTGATAAAACTATAATAATGACGATTTCAGTTATAAATTTCTGAAATATATCCATACCTTAAATGGCACGTTATCTGTTCGAAAAATTATGCCCGGGATATCATGGAGCCAATACGGAAATCCACTGCAACAGGATATCAAATATTTATTGATGTACTAATGAATTAATTTCATAAGACTAATTGTGTGGCGGGAAAATATGTGAATTTGCATGGGTATGGTTAAATAAAATAAATTAAAAATTAATATATAAAATATGTTTATTTGAATTTAGGTTTTTGTAATTCATATTATGTTGAGAGATTTTTTTTTTTTTTGTA
Source organism: Pinus tabuliformis (assembly GCA_031772625.1). Classification (NCBI taxonomy): domain Eukaryota; kingdom Viridiplantae; phylum Streptophyta; class Pinopsida; order Pinales; family Pinaceae; genus Pinus; species Pinus tabuliformis. The sequence continues at coordinate 645,990,181 of CM062806.1, read as the reverse complement.
AATCACATTAAAAAATTAAGGGATTTTTTTGGTAAAAATCGCATAAAAAACTATAAAGCTAGGGTTAGTATGTTCATTTTCATAATAAGATGAAGAACCAGAGCATGGTATTAGATTAAATAGATGAAGAGAGATATCATGATCTGGTTATTCATCTTGATTTGAAGATAAACCACACTAGATGGTTTGAAACGCCTCCACTTATAGTTTTTTTATTTGAATTCAAGTTTATGTGATCCATGTTATGAATGTTGAGAGATTTTTTTGTAAAAATCACATTAAAAAACTATAAAAGCATGCGTTTAGAATCATCTAGTATATTCATCTTCAAGGTAAAATGAAAAACCAGATCAAAACATTAGATTAAATAAATAAATAAAAAATATCATAATCTGATTTTTCATCAAACTCGTACACTTATAATTTCTTTATATAATTTTCAACATTCACATTCAAAATATATTTATATTCCATTTTTATATTCAATGCAGATACATATATAAGTACTCTGTATTAAAAACGTACTTACCCGTAACTCCATTCAGATTCAATGTATGGTCCGATTCTGAGACTTACAAATAACCCTTTAGACTGTATCAACTTCACAAACGAGACCAAGTCAAATCTCCCTGCAAAATTAAACTGTGACAGACAACAACATAAGATTTATGAGATTATATAAATCTTAGTTTTAGTCCAGTGAAAGTTGAGCTTTGAAATACATTTAGACATTTTAACTAAAATTAATTTTGGTTTATAGATGTGGGAATTTGATGAAGTATGATGTTTTGAGTTTCTGATTTTTTTTTAAGTTTTAAAGGAATTCAAAATTTATAAAGGCTTTTTATGAATTTTGTTTGATATTTTGTGAAAAATTGTTGGAAAAATAGATTTAAATTATTAAATTCATATGGGAAAATGGGTATATTGATTTTTCAGTATTTTGAATTGTTTATGTATTTAATAATATATTTCAAGTAAAATAAATAGTAGTTTTAACGAGAATTATTCTTTTAAAAAAAAATTAATAATTAGATTTCCTCATTTTAAATATCATTACATTGAAATTTTCCTATTTAAAATGTGACTAGTTTACCCTCTTTTTTTTTGTATAAAAGAATATGAAAAAGGTTTTGTTTAATTTTTTTATATTTTGTTTTTTTTTTTTTAAGTCTGGTGTTACAATTTTAGGTGAGATTGTGATATTTTATTGTTTAAAATGTATTTTTGAACGTATAAATGGGTTGGAATCTTATTAGACAATTTTAGGTGAGATTGTGATGTTTTATTATTTAAAATGTATTTTTGAATGTATAAATAAATTAGTGTGTCCAGAAAAATCTTTGAAATATAAACTACACAATTTTAACTTATAATTTTAACAAATAACATACTCTTATCATATTTCAGATAAAATTAACTAGAAAATATATCAAAAAAATATAAATATAAATAAAAAATCATCTGATTACAATTTTAGAAAAATATACCCTATTTTAAATGCTCCTCATCCTGTTAAAATATTGTTGCAGATAGCCATGATCAAAAATACAAGATACAAAACATGATAAGGGAAAATGATGTCATCATTCGGTATAGTTACAGAAAACATGTTTGAATGGGAAAGTTGCAGATAGCCCTGATAAAAAAATAAAAGAAATACAAAACATGGGGAGGGAAAAGTGATGCCATCATCAAGTACAGTTACAGATGATTGAGTGAAAATAAATAGGATGATAATGTAACTTGGTCAATAAAACTTCCAGAAAATACTGTTACCATCATCAAAGATACAAAACATTTTGAAGAGAAAATTATGCCATCACGAGGTACAGAAAACATGTTGAGAGACCAATCATGGATGACCGCTTTCTATATAGCATCATTTTGACTTCCATGAATTATAGTAAACATGTTGAATGACACATACTGGACTGTAATGTTACCTAAAACATTGGTGATAAAAATTTCAGAAAACATTGTAATGTTACCTAAAACATCGGTGATAAAAAATTCAGAAAACATTTTACAGATTTCGATACAGCACAAATTTCAAAGACATCCTGCAGATTCCAGTACGGTGCGAAAATCGACATGTCTTGAGAGTCAACTCTCACACTTCGAATGAAAATATTGCCCAGATTATACAGAAAAATTGGGAAGTTTCCATTGGCTCTTACCTTGCCCTGCTCTGGTTCATGCGCATTCCAGAAAACGTAGGTCTGAATGCAATCCAGTCCTCCCTCTTTAGCTCTGTCTATTATCCCAGGCCACATCTGTACAGTTACACAAATAGTAACCATCATTCAGCACTGATATCATATGAATATACAATGTATATATATCGTCAAATAGCAGAGGAGAAATGCAGATTCCACATTTGTACAAATGTATAAATAGTAATCATTATCCACCACTGATATCATATGTATAAACATTGTATATATATCAACAAAAAAGAGGAGCAGAAATACAGATTCATTGTATATATGCTGTGATCTAGACAGAGCAAAAGGAGGTGAGAAATGTAGATCAGAATGCAGGCAGAGCATGTTCCAAAAACTTACTTCTGGGGTGCTGCGTGGGTAGTGAATGGATCCCGAAAAGAGAAGCATTCGTTTCCCATTGATGATCAGAGAAGTCCCGTCGTATGTAACTGTGGCTCCGGTATTCAATCCTCTGAGCATAAATATGGAGATCCACAAGCAGAAACCTGCGAATCCAACGATATTGCTGCTTGAGATGGCCATGAGTGAATGAACTCCCTGCGCTTCCACAGGAAGGAAAGGATGTAATGCGCCTTCTTTAAATATATTTGATTTGCAGGAATATATGTATCAATTCAGTCTTGGAAGCAAAGAATATAGGCCCTTCAATAGGAATATATAATTATCTGAAGAATTATGTGTTTGTGATTGGTATCTTTTGTGATTGCTATCTTTTGCGACAATAATGGATATGGCCACAACTAACAAACCCCATGCAAGGGAGGAGCGTTCTCACTAGGATTCGAATCTGAGCTTCGAATCTGAGCTTCATCACAATAAAAAGTTCCAAATTACCACTAGACCAAGTATTAAGGATTTCATTTTATAAATGATATTATACTTAATTTACAATGATTTCACTGCGAGACACATTAATTGAGTATGCAAAAGATGTGTCACTTCTATCCATAATGCTTATGTGGTATATATTGACAAAAAATATTACTAAAATAAATTATAGCAATAACTATATAAGCCCAATGTATTGTTTGCACCTCAAAGATATGATCCTTCTTAGCACTTGATAAATCAATGTATATACATGTGTTCACACCTTCTATTTCACAAACTATTTCTTCTAATTCTTATGTTCTATTTTTAATCTATAATTTTGCCATGTATGAGCAAGTGTGTGACCCTGTGGAGAGTCAAGTGTGATGCATGAAGGTTCCAGCACATGAAGGGAAAAGGAAGCGTGCCCCTTGGAAGCCTATAATAGTGTGCAGCTTGAAAGGAACACACGAGCGAAATGACATCACAAGCTAAGATGCAGAATAGTCCACAAGTTAAAGTGATGAGTTAATCCAACAACACACATTCAACAAGATTCATACAAATGCAAACAAAATATTTCATAAGCATATGCGTAAGTTAAATGACATACATTTTCAATACAACAAGAATAATCCTACTATATTAACAACATATGCATGAAATAATGTTGCCTCTGATTTTATTATTATAAGTGAAAGTTTATCCATACATACACCATTGACGACCACTAGCCCCAATAGTGGAACATTATAGTCAAGACACATGCTCCTCCAAAGAAGTATACTCGTTCTACGCTATGGAGAAGCCAAGTCTCTTCACAATACTCCCAAGCTCTTTTTAAGCCTAAGCCTAGCCAAAAGCTTGGCTCCCAAAGTGTGTTACATGAGTTATGAGGTTCTACTTATAACAAGAGGGGGTGACTCTTCAACTCCCCTTTGCAACCTTTGGACTATCCTCATGACTCTTCAACTTCTTCACAAAATAACGCATTACATTACATGATGAATTTTCATATTCCAATATTGACACTTCGAATTCACTTATAGCATAATTACAAATAATATCACATTTTCCACTCATACTCATATGAGACAAAATATGGTAGAGACAAATTGACAGCCTAACAAGACACAACACTATGATGTTGGAGTTTGGGAGAATTCTAGCTCATCAACCTCCACTCGCTGCTTCTTGGTCACATATTGGTGCCAAGCTTGGCACTGTGTGATGGTGTCCCCAAACTTCTTAACGATGTCTAGTTGGAAGTAGACTCTAGTCTTCATGGTATCCGAGTACACTGTCTTGGAACCTATCTCCAACTTGTTCTGAAGCATGAGCAACATTATTTTGACTTTGACATGACCACTATTGAACTTCTGCACCTTGTGTGCGCTCAACTCGAAGTCTTCCCTTGTGGCCCCTTGTCTTAGCTGCTCCAAGTACTCTTTGACCTCCTGCTGGACTTGCTTCTTAGGTTTAGCTTTGGTGAGGGAACTGATTGATGGGATTTGGTGTGTTCTCACCAAGACATCCAAACCACTGTACAACCACACATATGAGGCATGTGTGTGGCCAATGAATGAGGCGAGCTACTTGTTGTTCTGAATCAACATTGAAACCTTCACTTTCTCCAGCTCTGCCTGTGGCTTCATTTTCTTCACCAAATCAAGCAAGGCCCCTTTGAATCGCATATTTCACTCCTGTACATAGGCGATGGCAGCATGTATGTTTTTGAGAGTTTTAACAAAATCTTTTCTCTATTGTTGTAGGCCATGCAAACAGACAACTGCTTTATGCACGGTTACAAACTCGTCATAGAGCTTCTGCATGATTTCTCCAAGTGTTGATACTTTAGCAAGTATCACTTCTCTCATCTCCCCCAATGCGGAAACTGCATTCTGCGCTGTTGCTCGGAGTTGTTCTACCTCTTGCCTGGCAGCCTGCAAATTTTGTGCCAGTTGTGCATTCTCGGTCGTCAAATATTGAACATTTGATCTTGTTGCTCCTGCATAGGCCAAGCTGGCTTCGAAAATTGCAGTTGGATGCTTCCTGGTATCTGACACTATCACCCTTTCTTTGATGAATGTAGGTGAAGCATGATCATTTGGAAAGTGCTTCCTCTACGCTTGTACAATCCTCTTCTGGAAATCATCAAACGATAGATTGTACAAATCCATGACCGAATCACCATCAAGGAGAACAACATATCCTTGCTCACTCGGGAATGGATCTACTGCTAGAGGTGGTGGAGACTGAGGGATGACTTGTGTTTCTCTCGGCATTAGGTCAACATCTTCATGTTGAATCTCCTGTTCCAACTCCATGTCTATCATTTCGATCAATTGCTCAATTTGTTGAGCAAGCTCCTGATCCTGCATCTGTTCACCTTCCTCCTCAACTACTATTTGTTTCGGTTCTTCAACCCGTATCGACGTTGTTTCCTCTGTCATCACGCCTTGCCTTTTTTCTTCTTCCTACTTCTGCTTCTCTTCTCGTTTTGTTAGGCCCTTTTTCATAACACGTTCTCTCCTTCTCAACTCCTATTCTTCCTTTAGCTTCCTCTCTGCCTCCTGAAGCTTCAGTTCTTCTTGTTGCAACCTCTGCTTTTCTCTCTTCCTCCGCTCTGCTCTCTTCATCCTTTTCTTCCTCTTTGCTTATGTTGCCATAACTTATTTCTCGATAATAGGATCTTCTTTCATTTTACAACTTTGCTCTCCCTCTATACTGTCATTAATTTTCCTCTTTCCCTTATCCTGCATGAGATTGTTGCCTTCTACTATTGTTGCTTCTAGAATTGTTGATGTTTGTGGAGCAACCTTTGAATTCCTTGCTATACTAACCGACTCATTCATTCTGGAGGTGTTGTAGCAATACCTCCAAGGATCCTCCTTAGGCCAATGAAATGCCCCACTAATCCATGGAAAGTAAACTCTCGTACAATGGTCCTTGCAAATACTATGAGGATCATACGGATTAAATTCCTTAGTACCGAATTCAAATTTCACTATTTCCTTAGCCTTGACATCTACGACTTTCAAGTTCTTTATCTCGTATAATCTGATCTGGAAAGGAAGAGTGTGTAACAACCTCCTCCCACATCTACCCAAGCAATCAGCAAGTCGAGGTAAATATGTGACGAGAGGCTACTATGATATGATTCAACCTCCTAAGTAACCTTAAGGAAATGGAATCGACGGAAACACAACACGCAGACCTCCCTCAGGTGCTTCAGGACCCCTAGGAGCTAATCCACCACTCTAAGTGCCCAACCCTTGAGTTAACTTAGAATTTAAATGAATTAAACCCAAAGTCGTTGCCATGACAGGGCATGCATGCAACTATAACCCAAAAGTCGCTCTCATAGGCTTGCCTACTAGCGACTAGAGACCCAATTTTTCATTGTTATGCCAACAACTCTGGACTTTGATCCACTTTTTCAGGCCTAGACCTCAGGTCACTGTCTGAAACTGAACCATCTCTTCAAATCAGTAAAATAACATGGAAATAACAGTAATGAAGCAAATACTTGTTCAAATCCTTGACTGGACCCCTACTAGCCATGACATGCATTTTTTCAAACACTTAGTAAATATTCAACGTACATGTGTAAATAACAGATTCGAGCATAGGGGTCTCCTACTTATATGATATTCACTATGAATCATCGTCTCCTTATCACATTAGATGTCATTTCATCCATTAGGTCATAGATACATTGATCATTCAATTACAAGTAAAAACATGATGAAAGCCACACATGCTGCTGTCATAGAACACGTAAATAACCAACATAATAGGGAAAAAAATTATCCATGAAATCACAACCATATATACCACATATAATCCATCATAATACTCATAGAAATACCAGGAGAAATAACCTTTCATTAATGATGTAAAATCCAAACTCGGGATGGGGCTTCCACATTCCACCCAATCATAGAATGGCTGAGCCAAATCCCACTTCAGTCATTCACCCCTGTGCCATATTCCAAGCATGAATGTGGGATCTCATAGAACACATCAATCAATACTCATCCAGGGCTTCCAAAGGCCATCCACCTCAACCCATCAAACATTGATTCCACCTCACGGTTAGACACCACCAAAACCATCATCAGATCAATCTTTATCCCAACCTTCGAGGGCTCTAGAGCATTTGTTCCAATCAATTCTCCAGGACTAGTAAATTAACCCACAACTACCATCGAGCTCCAAAGCATTTCCCAACCAAGGCTCCAGGACTAGTAACTAAACCACCAAGGGCTCCAGAGCGTTTGTCCAACCAAGGCTACGGGACTAGTAACTCAACACAAGATGTTACAGGGCTCCAGAGCGTTTGTCCAACCAAGGCTACAGGAACTAGCAACTCAACCCAAGCTAAGGAAACATGAGAAACAACCAAAAACAGACAATGAAATTAAACCCATAATCACCATGGCTATCCATTAAATGGAAAGGCTAGGAAATCCACTGTCAATCCCGGCTATCCTCCATGCCAATGACAGATCGTGACCAAGAAACCACATGCATGTGCCATGCATGCCAAAACTAGTGAGGAAAACATACATGTAACTCGATACTTGCAAGCAAAACTCGTTGTAGTTGCTGATATCGATGCCCTCTTGTGCTTTCCTACTCTTCATTTTCCTTCTTGCTCCAAGAATCCAAGTATGCCACACCCACCAAGAGTGCTCCAAGAAAACTCTAAGTCTCCAAGGGTATGAGAGAGAGAGAGAATAATGAGAGGGCTCCAAAACTAAACGGACCAAGTCTCGCCCACTAATCCTCATAATCCTTTTTATTAATGAGGCCTCTATTTCATTAATTTTCCTCCTCACATGCGACGTGTGACCTTTCACCTTCCTTTTCTCTTAATTTCCATTATTTTCATAAATGAAATGCCAATAAATGCCTCATGCATTTTCAAAGCCTTATTCAATGCCTTTGCCAATTCCGTTAGCCATAATAAACTGAATCAACACCCACTATGATGTTTCTCCCACCATTCATCTTGGAATACGAGTCCCATCATCCGTGGTCTTACATATTTTTACAAGAGTTTTTAACCAGGGCTATTACAGAGTGGGCCATCATGCTTTCTTCTTCTTGTGTAGTGTTGCTAACAACCCTGTAGCGAGATGGTATGATACTTCTTGCACGATCATTTTTTCAATGGCATACCTTGGTAAGACATGAAGAGGCTTCTCTCCACCAAACACTCTGATGAAGGTTCCACTTGGTGAGGCATACCAATCTGCAATGTCTATTATTTCCTCCATTGCTTCTTGGGACATGCAAGGTGGATCTTGTTCAAATATAAGCTTATATAGCGGGGTGATAAATTGGTTAGTTAGTCGTGCCGTTACTCCTTGATAACGACATTCTGAAAGCAACTTGCAATAGATGTTCACGACAGTATCTCATGGTGTCCATGTCTAGTTCATGCTAGGGAATTGTTGCTTCACACATATTGCATCTAGTAAGTATGCAAACATATAGGCAGATTCCTAGCCTATGCTAAATGGATCTTCAATTGTTGAGCCAACATATATGACCAATTGAATTGCCTCCCATCATTCACCAACTGATCCAATAAGACTGCCCCCCTTCAGGAAAGGTTTATGGACCATGGATTTTGCAAGCAAAGATAATCAAGAGTTGGTAAGCCTTACTAAGGAACTTTATCTTGTACACATGGGTGGGTGTTTGTTGAAACTTTGATGGCTCTTTCACCCAGTGTGATTCGGATTTCTTCAGCTATTGGAATTAACCAAGACCTTTTACTTATGTGATGTTAGCTGAATTGCATATGAAAGAGTATGAAAATCCACATGTGCATACTGTAAAGAAGATGAAACATAATGTAGACCATCAAATCAAGAAAACAAACACATTAATAACGAAGTGCACCCAGTGTGGGTTACGTCTCCGGGCCTTGGTGTCAAGAGTGGGGAGACTGCTTCATAATGTTGCAAGATGATGATGAGTACATAGTACATTCTTTGTCATTACAAGGATATATTACCTCAATTAGAGTGGCATGTCTCTCCACGAGAGGTTCTCAGGAACTCTCACTCATATGGGAAAATCCCCTCAACAAGAGTTACATGTCTCTCCATGAGACATCCTCCTATAGGAACTCTCACTCAAATGGGCCCTCCTTCAGCATGACAAGCTAATAAAATCTCACATGATGTGGCATACAAGTATCCCTCAACATAATGGTAATTAGGGCCCTCAAGAACAAAAATAACGTCTCAGCAAATAAGAAGAAATACATGGCATAGCTGCATCATTTACCTCCACTTTCGGGGATGGCCGAAAAATTCAAAGCTCAACCACTAAAACAGACATCACTGCTGAATTCATGGCGTGAAATCATGTCAAACGACTATAAACGTTTCCCCTTTCTAACATAATCAAATTTCGGACCCTTGGGAATCTTGAAGATTCCCCTAAAGATTCCTTCCTGAAGAATGCTAAAAGATCCGCTGCTCGGATCAAGATTCTGAGCACACCACTATGCTCCCTATGAAATTTTGTGAAAAATGACTATAAATTTGGCATCATTATGCCTCTGTCAAAAATCAACCTCCAAGGGCATCTTTTAGATTTCTCAAGATTCTACCATGATTCTTTGCTACTGGATGCCTGAATTTCCACTGCTCATATGGGGAAATGGTCCGCACGGTTGGACTTCTAGCGAGAAAATGTGCAAAAATGACTATAAGATTGTCAAATTCTAACACTGGCACCTTTGGTCCTCAAGAGAATATTTCAGCGTCCAAGAGATTCCCTAGCTCAAGGTTTCGCTACTCTGATTCGCTCATGGTTTTTCTTTAGTCCTTCCTTCGTCGATGGTCAAATGAAATGACTTCGGTTTAAATATAATATTTGGGGCAGACATAACAACGAGACTCGCCTAGCGTAATGGTTAAGTGGCAAATTCGGGGGACAAGGGTCCCGGGGTCAAACTCATGGGTCTCTACCCTGTTATATATGTAGGCCATTTTAAATGGCGCATTTGTTAAATTTTGGTGGGCACAATTTGCAATTGGTTAACGTTGGTGACATTAACATGTAACCGTTATGTTTTTTCTTTTAAATGGCATTTGGTTGCATATTATGCAGTGGCACGATTACGTGGTTGGCACTGTTACATTTTGGATGGCACATTGTAATGCGATATGACATTTTCTAGTTTGTTGGCATAGTTTTTGGAACCGCCCGAGTGGCGGGCTGGCCCACCGAGCTAGGCGGGTTCAAGCCCCGCCGGTTCCACAATATTAATATGTGGTTTGTATTTGGTGGGTTGGGCGGGTCTGTCGAGGGTGGCCCGCCCACCACGAATTTTAAATATATATCGAATGTTCAAATTTCATGGGGGGTGGTGGGGTTTGACTGCCTACCACCTCGTTTTTAATATGTCATTTTACAATGTGATGTCGTTGGCAGGGGTGGTGGTGTTGGCAGCCTGCCACCTCATACTAATAATTTTTTTTTGTTTTTAATAAACCAAATAGTCAAAACATTTCCACCAATTTTTAAGGAAAATTAATTAGGCAACAAATTCGCCCATTCCAGTGGCCGGATTCCATGTGCCAGGATGCTGCCAAATTGTCGCCTCGTTAAGACTGCCACTTGGCCAAGTTTGACCTGAACTTTGACCAACTATAACTTGAGTATACAAACTCGGATTTGAGTATCGTTCACACCGTTGGAATCAGGGTGCCAAAACTACAATCTGGTCATGGTTTCACATCAATCCGATAACTTTTATTTTTGAGCTATTATGAGCGCTCTTTGACTTCTGGGCGTCTCTAGAGCCACCTGGATCATTCCTCTCCACTGAGGAGCTTTTGGTCCTCTAAAAGCATGAACATATTCTGCAACTACTGGGTTACATTATCTACACAACAAGTGTCTTGATAGGTCACACTTCCTTCTCCTTCACCCTTGTTCTTCAGAGCCATAAGTGATGAGTCGACACCTACATCTTTCGAAACTACATGCTCAATTACATAGCCAATCATGACCCAAGTATCCCCATACTTGATAATAGTTTATAAGACACACTATTTGGTCAAGTTTACATTAGAATAGAAACCAATACCGCAGCTATCAACAATAGGCCAAAACATCATTGTTGCTTTAATAAGTGATGGAAAACACATCATCACTTTTACAATTTAAATTACAACACATGATTTACAAAATGTGGCCATGACAAACTATTATATCTAGTCTCTTACTCAAAAAAGTGGACCACCAGGAGTGTGGCGGATTTGCTTCATGAACAAATTTTCTAACTGGTTCCTGCACAGGAGCTTTGTCCTTACGACGCTACTCTGGATGGAGCCTCCCACATGTGGCCCTTTGATGTCCACCTCTGTTGTAATGACTACAAAAGGTCTTCTTCCTCCAGATCTGATTTACCTTCTTCTTTCCTTGATATGGAGAAAGAATTTCATGCCTTGTCCTCTTTCTTGCTGCCATTCTCTTCTAACACTTAGCAACCACATGGTTATGTAAACCATAAAAGCTACATAGTTTTCTATGACATGATTTTTTTTCATCATTAAAATGGTTGTAATCAAAATGAAATTTAGAGTACTGAGACTTTTTATACCTCTCTTGACTGTCTCTGGTGCAATTCTGGCGATGAGAGTTTGCCTTAGCTCTCCCTTTGTGATGTACAATGTCATGGGAGGATGGTGATGTGTTCCCATCATTCTCTTTCCTCGACAACTTGAAAAATGTCTTGGAAGCTTCTGACACCTTTGAACACTCTCCTCTAGTGTATCCCAAACCTGAAAATCGAGATCTTTGTACAACCTCCAATGGTTAATCCATTCCTTTGTTGGCATTATGATTCTGGTATGGCTCTATGTTACAGGTGTTGTACTTGATGGCAACTCACTCAAGTAGCAATGCTTTGCTCAGGCTCTCAAAATGTTGGAAATTAAGAGGTACGCAGGTGAATGGTTCAAAAGGTGCGGACCCGCAGGTACGCCAGCTAGGAAGTGCGTTCATACCCGCAGGTTACCCGTTCATGAGGTGCGGAACCCCAGTTTCACTCACTTCAAGGCAGAGAAGCGCACTCACGTGGGGTTTCTTATTTTTGGCCCGTGGTATTTAGCCCGCCGTTCTTGATTATATGGTTTTGGCCTGTGGTATAGGATCTAATTTAGCCCCGGTTTGGATCCCTTGTTTTGGTTATTTTGATGATTTTGTCCCATGGTGTGAATGAGGGCTTGACTATAAATAAGGAAGGAGATCACTTGGCCAAGGTATCTTTTTCAAATTGAATATCTTAAGATCTAAAATATTGGGTTATCGATTTAAAAGCTTGATCTATATAAAAGTGAAGTTGGAAGTGAATTTATGAAGTGTGATCTCTCGGGCGCATGATCAGATCTGGGCATCTGACTATCTGTGGCACACTGGTGGACTGCCAATTTGGCCCTAATCAGAGGTTCGCAGGTGATTAACGGTGCAAGTGCGGGGGTACGCAAAGCAGAAGAAGGTGCAGTGCGTGGGTACACAGCGTGACAGAAGTCCAGGTGCGGTGGTTCGCAGTGAAGAGAAAGCAGAAGCGTGGAGGTACACTGTGCGACAGAAGCCGCAGGTGCGTGGACATAGTGAAAGTACGCGACGCGATAGAAGCAGTGACTGCGGAGGCACAGCAAAAGTACGCGACGCGATAGAAGCAGTGGGTGCGGGGGCACAGTATAGGTACGCGACGCATTTGAAGAAACAGTGCGTGGGTACGCGGTGCAGTGGAAGGCTCTCTGCGGGGATACGCAGAGACGCAGAAGGTGAAGTGCGAAGCCACACAGTCCAGATAAAGAAAAATTGCATATCTATCTTAAAACATTTGTTGGTCATCTTTTATTTATTGCTGCAGAGTTCTGGGTTTATATTTCTGGTACTACCTTTCTGTTTACATCATTATGAGAAGTTGGGTGATTTTGGTTGATTGTATAAGGAGTTTGGGAAATTGGCATGTACTTGATGATTATTTGATATTTTGGATCCAGTTTGAAAATTTATGAAAAGTTGTCCTTGAAAGAAAAGAAGTAGGGGGTTGTAGCTCCCTTCTAGGAGAGACTAGAAAACGAGAGAGAGTTGTAGCTCTTTGTAGGTTGCAGCCTGCGTACTGGTAAAGGACTGCACCAGTACAAAATCATTGTAAAAGGAGTTTCTAATTTGAAAGAAGATAGAGACATATTGCAGCAGGTGGTTTTCACCCTGTTACACAGTAATTTGTCACCGTTGGTCACCGTCCCTGTTACCCCTGTTTCCATACATTGGAGGACGCATTCTGGGACCTGTGAGCAGTGACATAGTCTAAAAACACTTGCATTATGTTCCCCTGAGTATGTACTTCATGTTCCCTGAAGACACCTTCTGCAAATTATCCCTGAAAAGTGCCCTTTTTCCATTGGCGCGGGTCCACAGTGTCTTATCCGCGCCAATCACTGAGATCCTCCAAAGAGGGTGCGACCATTGGCGCTCTGTCTTAGAACAACGCTCGCGCCAACCAAGTTTGGTAATGATTTTTGGCAAACGCGCACTCATATGTTTTTTCCCTTCGGATCACGAAGTCTTATGAGGATAAAATCCATTTGATAGAGGTCGAGAGTCATCATCTATCGTTGACATCTATCCACAGTGGCTTTTCGGAGATAATGCCAATCCACAATGGGTGTCCTGGTTCATCGAATCTTTCTCCCTTCTCCATCTATAAATATCTGTCCTCATGCATTAGACAAGCTAGTTTTTGGAGGAATGCTAGTTGTGGTTACGCTTGTTGTGAGTGATAGTGAAGCATAGAGAGGTTATGCCGCCGGAGAGGAGGTGTACTGCAAGACACACATAGTTGCTCGCCCAGCCAGAGGAAAGGTTCAACGTCAGAACCTTGGTTGTATCTTTTCCCGTCTATTATCTATTAATGAACGACTGCTGTTATGGTTCCAATCTCATTGTCTATTATAATGATGTTTGATTTATTTCCTTTCTGACTGAAATATAGTTGTGCCTTGGTGGATTTTATGCTTGTATTTGTTTCTTCCTTTGCATGTGCAGGTGTCCGTTTGCAAGGATCGCAAGGATTGTGACCTGCTGGAGCGAGGGAGCGGGAATACCAACTCTGCTTCGACTATAGCGTTGGATTCCAGGTTGGTCTTCTTAATTCACCTTTAATGTACAACTAGGAACTTGCGTGGCAGCGTGAATTGATTGTTGCTAGTCCCATTTTGGGCTAGTGGGATCGCCTCTGTCCGCAGAGGGGATTTACCTATCCAACAATTTGGCGACTCCGCTGGGGAGAAGCTATTTGGAGTTTGTCTTGCATGTTAATTTTCTCTTGCTTGCTTGAGTGAATGAGCTTTCTGGGTCAGTTTTGAGATTGTTATTTACTGTTTGATCCATCTGAACACTGTCGGCTCGACCTGGGATCGTGTTATTTATTTTTTTTAGCCGGCAAGCTTAGTTGGCGCGGTTTTTACTCTGACAGTCGCGCCAGTTGGCGCATGTTGCCCAACAGCAACTCACGCCAATCTTTTGGTAGCGCAAGTTGCAGGCTGACAGTCGCGCCAGCCCTGTGAATTTTGCCTGTGTGTCGGTTGGAAGTTGTTTCAACTCAGATTTTTATCTTTTTATATCTCTTACAGCCTCTGGAAGTGTGTTGAACCTCTGTTTGACTGGTTTTGCCTTTATCCTTCAGTTGTTTTCTTATTTCTATTGATTTTCGTCTCAGCCCTAGAACATCTAGTGGCTTCGCATGTCTAGCCTTCTGTGGGAAGTTTCGATCTTTTGATTTTCCAGTCAACTTGTTGGTTGTGTTCCGCACCTATCTAGTGGTTTGTTAAAGCTTGGTCTTCTATGCTTTGAGTAATTCACTTCTAGCTTGTTGGATTTTACTTGACTTCATTTGAACTTAGATTACATGGTTCATTGAAAGTCTTTGTGTTTTTCCTTGCTTGCATAGTTCATTTTGGTGTTTCAGAATTGGTTCTATTTCATTGAGTGAACTTGGATTGTGTATACTTGTGAATATCTCTTAAGATTTGTTTAAATGCATCATGCCATCTTAAAGGAAAGAAAAACAAAAGATCTTTTGCATCATATTAGTTAGCGTTTATTGTTATTTGTTGCTATTAAAAAGAAAAAGAAAAAGAAAAAAAAATTTCATTTCTTGTTATTAGCTGCATTAGGATCTTTGTTGTTTGCTGAGTGATCATTTCGTTTGTGTAAAGATCTCAACCCTCCTGTAGATAGAATTCATTGAATGAAATGGTATAGTTTTGGCATGTAGTTTGCATCTAAGAAGCTTTTGAGATATCACATACGGTAGGACCAAAAAACTGAAACATAATTGAAGATAAACTTTAAAATAAACTCAATGAACATAACAACGCATTGGAACATAACGCAAACATTCTAGAGGTCTAGGTTAGAGACGTGTTCCGGCGTCTTTAAACCTGGTAGCTTACCGTTGAGTGGTTGGGTGATTCCTCCACGGTGAAACGATAGGTGCCAATACAGACTGAGCTCCCACGTACCGTCGCGTATATACGGGAGACCCCACTAGGCTATCATCCTTTATCCATAGGAAGCCGAGTCTGCCGCCTTACAAGCCGTAATGCACTGAACACAGCATTCGGGAAGATTGACTGCAGTACGGGAAGTCCTTGGTTTTCATCTGATTGCCGAGGTGTATAAGCAGTTTTACGGATTGTTTGGTAAATCATTTTGCCTAGAGTCTCCAGAGTAGTCACTTTTGATCCTTTTCGGACTCCTTAAAAGAAAAGGTGCCTGTGAGCGTCTTGTCACTTCGTGCTCATTAAACATTCGAAGGAGACTAGAGTCATCTTTTGTCCTTTTCTCGACTCTTAAAACATGAAAAGGTCAAGTTGTGTCTTTGAGTCCTAACATTTATTGGCCACGATAACATTTACCCAATTAGATTTTGTTTGCGTTAGCTTGAGTAGGATTGTTTCTCGCGCAATAGCATCCTTCCCTGAGTCCACCGGCCAAGGTGTTCCCCCTGATGGAAACCCTAGTTCATTTCCTTCTGTTGGAAATGTCGGTGTTCAGTATATCGCAACTTTGTCTTTGCCTGGGTTAACCATCGGTTTGCCCGTATGGTTGTTTTCAAACTCGGTGGTCTCGAGTGTGATAACTCCTGTTCCACCACCACCTCCTCCACCCGAACAACATCATGTTGATTCCAAGGTGGACCCCTCCCCTTCCTCGCCTATTACTGCGTCCTCATCTTCTACTTCGCCTGGTGAAACTCTGGATTCAAGTAACCAGGTGGCTAAGAAGAAGAAGAAGAAGACAAAGAAGAAGAAGCCTCCTAAACCAGAGGTTAAAGGTATAACCCAAGTCGAGCCACCTTGTGCTCCTCCGCGGAAGGTCAAATTTCCTTGTAAGTTGTTCAAGGAAGACCACCTTCTCCACGATTTTCCTGGCATTCCCAGGGTGTTAGAAGTATGGTCTCATGATCCGGACCACCCTGCATCGTCCTCTGGAGATCATGGCAATGTTACCTTATCACCTGGAAACGGTAAGGGAAAAGAGAAGGTTCGAATCCCTTGTAAACTTTGTGAAGGAAATCATCCCCTTCACCTTTGTCCATTCATGGATAGAGCCTCTATTGTATTGGAAAGTCTTACAGCTCCCTCAACCCAACTTCCTACTGGTTATCAACGTCTTTCTGCAATTGCAGAACGTTCCCCTCCTGACAAAGAAATCAACCAAGATTCCTCTCTTGTCCAGCCTCCTCTTCCTGAATCTGGCTCTGCCAAGCTTGTTCCAGACCAACCATTGGTCGGAAAGAGTGTCGACTCGAGTTAACCACCCGCCGACCACTCTATTTCGGAAGAGCATCATTCTCATGTTCTTCTCGTCTCCTCAGATACCACTACATCTGCGAGTCCTACTGCGCTCTCTTCCGAGCAGGGGGGCAATCATACGATTCCCCCACCAAGTAGTTCAGTCGCTTCCTTCGACTGGAGACGTTTGACTACCTTCCGCCTCCCATCTCATGTGCCTTTTTGGGTCACGGTACACGCCTATGACAAGGCAATACCTGGCACTGTTTTGGATGAGGGTGCATCTGTTAGTCTTATGTCTGCCACTACTTGGCAAGCTTTGGGTTCCCCACAGCTTGTGCCCGTAGCATCGAATCTGACTGCTTTTGACAGAGGAACTAGCCAACCAATAGGGCTCCTTCCAAAGTTCCCTATTACTTTGGGAGGCAAGACCGTCTATATAGATGTATGGGTTACCCAAGGTGCATTAGATTTCAATCTTCTCCTTGGTCGCGACTATGTTTATGCCATGGGGGCCCTCATTTCTTCACTTTTCCATGTGGTTTGCTTTCCACACGATGGAAGAATTGTGACTATCGATCAATTATCGTTCGTTAGTCCACGGGTCCCCCCTGCGCAGTCGTCATCCCATCCTGGTTTTCATCCACTAGTTGCATTTGCCCCACCGCAGGTCAACTACGTGACTACCTATCCCATGCCTGTAACCAGCGATGCCGCCGTCGTGCATAGTGTCCTGGGGGCATTGGGTCCTGATTTCCAAGATGTTGACCTTCCTTCCGGAGCGGCACCCTTGGAAGCCCCGACTTCCTATTCATTATGATGAAGTTCGGGCGGAGCATAGTTCCTTTCCGGTGTCAAGCTCCTTAAAAAATGAAACTAGGTCTGGTCAGGGTTATGAGGATAGTTCTTTTCCTAGGTCAACCTCATAAAAAAATGAAACAACTCCTCCCTTCCAAGTCAAGTCTTTCTAATATCTTGAAAGTGAACCTTCATTCCATCCACCTCGTTGAATGCAATGAAGCTTGGGGGGCATGTACCTCGATTTGCGTTATTATGCCGGGGGCATGCGAACTTATAACAAGCATAGTTTTTCGTTTCAAGCTTGTGTAAACATGAAACCAAATCCAAGCAGAGTTCTCCATGGTTCAAGCTTGTGTAAAAATGAACCCATACCCGATTCACATCTTGTGATTGCCGTTTATCCGCTAAATTTTGGTAGATGAGCCTTGGTTGTTTCATTCCATCACCACCATCTCTTTGGCCGATCATATGCTTTCACTTGGTTGTTTATCCTTTCCTGAGGAACCGCAGCGATGAGTGGTTTTGTTAGCCAACCTCTTAACCATTACATGTTTTGAGCAGTTCCACCATTGCCGGAACCAGTTGCTACCCTTTATACCACTCGTTCCTTCAGGACGAGTCGCCTTTACGCTCTTTTATAACTCGTAAAATATGAAAAGATTGCCGAGTATTTTTCCTTTTTGACTTGTTAAAGAAAATAAAAATGGAGGTCTTCTTTCAGCTCTTTTTCGACCATTTAAAGATGAAAAGATTGCCGAGTTTTCCCTCTTGACTCGTTAAAAGTAAATAAGAGGCGGTCGTTTTAAGTTATTTTTGTCGACCGTTAAAACATAAAAAGATTACTGGGTTTTTGTCGTCTCAAACTCGTTAATGGTTACGAAACGACGTGATTTTGATCGCTTTTTTACTTTTTCAGGTCGAAATCACTAGTTATGAAAAGTACTCCTCGATCTTAATGGTCGGGCGGTTCTTTCGGGCATTATTTTATACTTTTTCGGGCCCGAGAGACACAACTTTACGAAAAAGGACACCCCTGGAGTTTCCTTTTCTTCTGTCTTTTCAAACTCTCTAAACATGAAAAGACGCCGAGTTCTTCCTTTGTCAGACTCGTTAAAACCTGATGACATCGAATTTTGTCGAAATGACGTACCACAAGCATATGCTATCCCCATCAAGCTTGTTAAAAATAATTGGGGTACTCGCCAGAAATGGCGGGGGAAAAAAGGAACCATAATTACTGTCGTGTCGGCAGTATGTCGCTCTTGAACATGGCACTTCTCTGCTTTCGTGTCCAGGGTGGGGATATCTCATCTCATATTTTTCACTTGCTTCCATGGACTTGGGTACCCTATTTGACCTCTCATCTACTCATTGCCTCGTCATCATGACCTTTGATACATTGATGTCAAATACTGCCAATTCGATTAATGTGCCGCCGATATGTTCAAGAGAAGTTGACCTCTGCAAAGAAACAACCTCCCTCTGATAGCTCATACAATCTTGATTCACAACATTATCTCTCTGTCTCGTGTCGATGATGTGGGAAACATTATGGCCCACCTTCGATCAAGGTCACTTCCTGTTGACTTCAGCTCATTATCCAGGAAGCTGATCTAGAGACTCCCTGCCGGTGCCTTGGAGCCTGCATGCCTTAATGGCAGGTTCTTCGTGTTCGACGTGAGGTTTTCATCATTGGCCTCCGATCGAATGATTCTACGGGTGTTCGACTTCAGATCACTAATTCACACGCCGTAGATTGTACCTATAGTACCTTGAGGGCCATTGTCATTATTGATGGTACCTCTCGCGTTTGTTAACAGTTTCCAATATTGACTGGTAATCAGACGATGTTCATGCATGTTCGACTTCAGCTTACATGTTCACATGCTTGAACTTGTACTTTTGTTCGGGTCGAGATGGAGGGCAAGACCCTGGATTGTGTCTGTTGTAATCCATGCGTGATTCTTGATATATGACTCATTCCCTGGATGGTTGCGACCATACCTGAGTCAATTCATTGATCCTAACCAGATGGTTGCGCCCATACTATGGATCTAGATTATCATGTACTCTCTTATGGATGGCTGCGACCATACCATGTACATCATGTAATTGAACTATCAGTCGTGTCTCTCAATGCAGATCCTCGGCAACAGCTATGTGTGTTCTTGTGTGTTCTTGTAAAGCATTTCACCCCTCTCTCTCCCTCTCGGACTTCATGCTTTAGGGGGCATCTGTTACACAATAATTTGTCACCGTTGGTCACCGTCCCTGTTACCCCTGTTTCCATACATTGGAGGACACATTCCCGGACCTGTGAGCAGTGACATAGTCTAAAAACACTTGCATTATGTTCCCCTGAGTATGTAATTCATGTTCCCTGAAGACACCTTCTGCAAATTATCCCTGAAAAGTGCCCTTTTTCCATTGGTGCGGGTCCACAGTGTCTTATCTGCGCCAATCACTGAGATCCTCCAAAGAGGGTGCGACCATTGGCGCTCTGTCTTAGAACAACGCTCGCGCCAACCAAGTTTGGTAATGATTTTTGGCAAACGCGCACTCATATGTTTTTTCCCTTCGGATCACGAAGTCTTTTGAGGATAAAATCCATCTGATAGAGGTCGAGAGTCATCATCTATCCACAGTGGCTTTTCGGAGATAATGCCAATCCACAATGGGTGTCCTGGTTCATCGAATCTTTCTCCCTTCTCCATCTATAAATATCTGTCCTCATGCATTAGACAAGCTAGTTTTTGGAGGAATGCTAGTTGTGGTTACGCTTGTTGTGAGTGATAGTGAAGCATAGAGAGGTTATGCTGCCGGAGAGGAGGTGTACTGCAAGACACACATAGCTGCTCGCCCAGCCAGAGGAAAGGTTCAACGTCAGAACCTTGGTTGTATCTTTTCCCGTCTATTATCTATTAATGAATGACTGCTGTTATGGTTCCAATCTCATTGTCTATTATAATGATGTTTGATTTATTTCCTTTCTGACTGAAATATAGTTGTGCCTTGGTGGATTTTATGCTTGTATTTGTTTCTTCCTTTGCATGTGCAGGTGTCCGTTTGCAAGGATCGCAAGGATTGTGACCTGCTGGAGCGAGGGAGCGGTAATACCAACTCTGCTTCGACTATAGCGTAGGATTCCAGGTTGGTCTTCTTAATTCACCTTTAATGTACAACTAGGAACTTGCGTGGCAGCGTGAATTGATTGTTGCTAGTCCCATTTTGGGCTAGTGGGATCGCCTCTGTCCGCAGAGGGGATTTACCTATCCAACACACCCACATTGGGTTTCCACCTTATATCTGGTGTTCTTTGGTGTGACTATCTGTTTTTCTTGTTCATGCTCATTATTTTATGGTACTGACATGCAAAAATAATTCAAAGTATAAATAAGGAAGATTTATTAAAAGAACTTGATAATACTGATTCACCCCCCCCTCTCAGTATTATTTCCAACAATTGGTATCATAGCAGGTCCTTTAGAGAAGCTTGATCGCTGGAAGGAAGATCATTCATCATGAGCAACTACGAGAGGGAAGCATCAATCAGGCCACCAATTTTTGATGGGACAAACTTCAATTATTAGAAGGTAAGAGTTACTGCCTATCTTCAATCTCTTGGTACAGAAGTTTGGGATATCATAGATACAGGCTACACTTTTCCTTCAGCTACTCCTACAGATCTGGCCGAAAAGAAGAAATATGAAACAAATGCTAAAGCAGTCAATACTCTGCTGGGATGCTTATCTCAAACAGAATTCGTGAAGGTTATGCAATATAAATCCGCAAAAGAAATATGGGACAAGATTGTCTTGAGCTACGAAGGAGATGAAAGGTAAATCGTGCTAAACTTCAAACCCTCAGGGTTCAGTATGAGAATCTCAGAATGTATAATGATGAAAGTGTGGCTAACTATTTCCTTCGGGTAGACGAGATTGTTAATTGCATGAAAAACTTGGGTGAAGAAATAAAAGAGGCTATTGTGGTTGAAAAAGTTCTAAGATCATTATTCCCCAAGTTTGAATCTAAAGTGTCTGCAATAGAAGAAAAGGAAAATCTACGAACCCTTATTATGTCTCAGCTACACGGAATTCTAACTGCTTATGAAATGAGAAAGGGAGGTCCATCAGACAGGAGAGAAGCCGCTTTCAAGGCTTCAGGCAAAGGAGACTACTATGAAGCAAGTCACGTGCCAGAAGAAGAAGAAGAATCAAATTTTGTCAGAAATCTTCAACGGGGTACTGGAAGGTTCAGAGGTAAGTTACCTTTTAAATGTTTTGCTTGTGGAAGAGTAGGTCATTATGCTGCGAAATGTCCTCATAAGGATAAGATTGACAAAGGAAAGGAACCTGCTAGATGGAGCAAGAAACAGAATGCAAATAAGAAAAGATACTACACTCATGAAGATAGTGATGGTCTATCAAATAGTGATGAAGATGAACGAGGTAATGACTATAAACTTTTAATGGCATTTGAAGATGATGATTACATGGATGCTATAGATGTGGATAGCATTCATGAAGAAATTTCTAGACTCAAGACATGTATAGAAGAAAATAATAGGATCATTGATACCCTACAATCTCAAATTGATGAAAAAGAAAAATATCTTGAAAAGTTAGAAGGTGAAATTGTTGGTCTTAGAAAAGAGATTGAGAAAACAAAGGCTATTAATCTTAAGTTTGTCAAAGGATATGAAACTCTAGATGAGATCATCAATGTACAACGTTCTCCTCTAAACAAGATAGGTCTGAGCTATAATGGAGAAACTTCTCAACCATCCACCTCAAAGAGCTATCTTGATGCAGCAAGAAGGAATGAGCAAAAGCACAATGGAGATCACCAGGTAAAACAGGGACGAATTACATCAAGAACAAATAAGGACTATCAGGTAAACCAGGGGCAATCCGTCTTAAGGATGAACAAAAGCTACAACCAGCCACAGGTAAAATCCTCTCAATTTGCTTCAAGAATGGAATAGAAATTACAATCATTTGGCTGGAATATTTGATAACCACAAAAGTTTCTTCAATGGACAATGCTTCTCTTGCCATAACTTTGGTCACAAAGTAGCTCAATGTGTTGCATATAAAACAATCATGACTAGAGAAGCTCAAAAACAAAGAAGTATGACCGGGATTACAAAAAGGACCTATAACAACTTTTTGGCTCTTGAAAATGAAGTTGAATGTTCTATTTGCAATAACTTTGGTCATGAAGATTCTGAATGCAGGAGCAGGTTTCAGCAGACAAAGGAACAAGCCTCAAGCACCAAAACATGGAGAATAAAGGAACCACAAACAGAAAGATGTGGGATAGCATTTTATGCAGAGGGACAGGAAAATATATGGTACATTGACAGTGGATGTTCGAAGCATATGACAGGTGATAAAGAAAAACTTGAATCATATTCTGCTTTAGAAAAGGGAAAGAAAGTTTCTTTTGGAAATGATACTCCTGCAGCTATAAAAGGAAACGACACTGCTGAGTTAAAAGAAAAGGTCAAAGCTGGAAATGTTTTGTATGTTGATGGATTGAAGCATAATCTTCTGAGTGTCAGCCAGATGTGTGATCAAGGAACCGAGGTAATATTTAGATCAAATGGATGTCTTGTTCGTGATCTTGATACAGGTGAAACAGTGATCAAAGGTAAAATAACTCCAAATAATCTATACATATTTGAAGAAGGACAACAACAATGTTATCTGAGCAAGGATGATGAACACTGGTTATGGCACCGAAGGTTGGGGCATCTAAGCTTTTCACAAATAAGGAAAGCATGCAAATATCAGGCAGTTCGTGGTCTTCCAGATATCAAAATTCCAGACAACACCATATGCAAATCATGTCATTTTGGAAAGCAAACCAGAACTAACTTTCCGGAGAAGGAAGGATCAGCTAGCATGCCTCTTGAGCTAGTACATACAGATGTATGTGGTCCATTCAGGAAAAGGACACCTCGAGGAGAAGAATACTTGATATTATTCATTGACGATTTCTCCAGGTTTGTCTGGTTAGGACTTATGAAGCACAAAGATGAAGCATTCGAAAAATTCAAATCCTTTAAAGCCTTGGTTGAAAATGAATCAGGATACAAAATTAAGTGCCTCAAGTCCGACAGAGGTGGGGAGTTTACCTCAAATGAATTTTTCGATTTCTTTGAAGAACATGGGATAAGAAGAGAATTCTCTACAGCTAGAACTCCTCAGCAAAATGGAGTGGTGGAAAGAATGAACAGAACGGTCCAACAAATGGCTCGTGCTATGCTTGATGAATCTATAACTCCCGCAACTTTCTGGGGTGAAGCTGCATATGCTGCGGTTGTTATTCTCAAAAAAACAAATGTCCGGGTGAACAACACTCAAACCCCTCATGAGCTCTGGTATGGTGAGACTCCTTCGGTAAAGCACTTCAAAATCTTTGGGAGCAAATGCTATATTAAGAATAATGATGAGCAACTTGGCAAACTTGAACCTAGAGCAGATGAAGGCATTATTCTTGGTTATTCTCCACACAGCAAAGCATACAAGTGCTACAATAAGAGACTTGGAAGAATTGTTGACAGCATTGATGTAGTGGTTGATGAGAAGGGATACATTCCTAGGCAAGTAAATCATGAAAATATCGAAGAAGATGAAGACTACCCTCAAAGACAGAATGATGAAGAAGAAGAACCTCAAGAAGAACCAGAGGAGCAGATAAGGATAGAAGAGAAGACTCCATCCAGGTATGTTCAGAAGAATCATCCAGAATCTCAGATTTTGGGGCAGAAAGAAGCAGGTGTACAAACAAGAAGAACAATTGCAGAAGCTTCAAGCTATTTGGCATTACTCTCTTCCACTGAACCACAAAATGTGAAAGAGGCATGCAAAGATGAATGTTGGGTCAAATCAATGGATGAAGAACTTGAGCAGATCGAAAAGAACAACACTTGGGAGTTGGTTCCTAGACCAAAGGATAAGAATGTTATAGGGACAAAATGGGTCTTTAAAAATAAATTGAATGAAAATGGAGAAGTAATTAGAAACAAGGCCAGACTTGTTTGTAAAGGGTATGCGCAGCAAGAAGGAATAGATTTTGAAGAAATTTTTTCTCCTGTTGCAAGACTTGAGGCCATCCAAATGTTCCTTGCTCTCTCAAGCTTTCAAAACTTCAAAGTATTTCAAATGGACGTGAAATCAGCCTTTCTGAATGGAGACTTGGAAGAAGAAGTATACATTGAGCAGCCATATGGTTTCATTCTTGGAAATGATCCAAATCTTGTATGCAGATTGAAAAAGGCTCTCTATGGTCTCAAACAAGCTCCAAGGGCTTGGTACTATCGTTTGGACAAATATCTTCATCAACAAGGCTTTTCAAAAGGATCAGCAGATAGCAATCTTTATATAAAAGTTGAAAACGACAAATTGCTAATACTTGTTGTGTATGTAGATGACATTATCTTTGGCAGCAATGAAGAAGCTATGAGTCAAAGCTTTGCCTTGGTAATGCAGAAAGAATTTGAAATGTCCTTGCTGGGAGAACTGACATATTTTCTTGGATTGCAAATCCAACAAAAAGAAGGAGGGATCTTTTTGTCTCAAACCAAGTATCTCAAGCAGATTTTGAAAAAATATGGCATGGAAGATGCAAAACCAGTATGTACACCCATGGTCACAGGATGTAGACTCAGTGCAAATGATGAATCAGGTACCCGACCAGACATCATGCATGCAGTGGGAATAGTTGGAAGATTTCAGGCAAATCCAAAGGAAACTCATCTTCAGGCAGTAAAGAGAATCTTCAAATATCTTCAAGGAACTCAAAACTATGGCTTATGGTATCCTAGAGATACAGATCTCACACTTCATGCTTATACAGATGCAGATTGGGCTGGAAGCGTGGATGATAGGAAGAGCACAAGTGGTGGTGCATTCTTTATGGGTTCCAGATTAGTATCTTGGTTCAGCAAGAAACAGAGTTCGATTGCCTTGTCTACAGCTGAAGCGGAATATGTTGCTGCTGCATCTTGCTGCACTCAACTCCTTTGGATGATGCAGAACTTGCAGGATTTTCAAATCACTTGTACACCACCTATCTCCATCTTATGTGTTAATACAAGTGCAATAAGCATTTCAAAGAACTCAGTCATGCATTCAAAGACCAAGCACATACCAATCAAGTATCACTTTCTCCCGGAACAAGTGCTTGAACAAAAGGTCAAGTTGGAGTATGTTCCTTCTAAAGAACAGGTTGTTGATATACTCACCAAACCATTGCCCAGGGAGGCCTTTGAATACCTCAGGCAAAAGCTGGGGGTTGTTGATGCATCATCTTGTTGTTGAATCTCATCTGTTGTTGTATGTGAGGATGATATGGGGTATACATTTGATGGCACAGGTTCAGGGGGAGCATATAATGCATTGTTGGCATTATGGTAGAAGTAGAAAAGGATATCATGGATGTTGATCCAAATATCGCTGCAATATGTATCTATCTCTTTCATGCTCATTTATGGTGTTTGGTGGATTATGGTGCTTCTTTGCAGATCTGGTTTATAGTCAGGGGGAGCATGTTCTTAGGGGGAGCATAACCCTTTGCCCTTGATGTCAAAGGGGGAGAATGACGTTGAGGATCTTGAGGTTGCCATCAAGTCCAAAGGGGGAGATTGTTGGCATTATGATTCTGGTATGGCTCTATGTTACAGGTGTTGTACTTGATGGCAACTCACTCAAGTAGCAATGCTCTGCTCAGGCTCTCAAAATGTTGGAAATTAAGAGGTACGCAGGTGAATGGTTCAAAAGGTGCGGACCCGCAGGTACGCCGACCAGGAAGTGCGTTCATACCCGCAGGTTACCCGTTCATGAGGTGTGGAACCCCAGTTTCACTCACTTCAAGGCAGAGAAGCGCGCTCACGTGGGGTTTCTTATTTTTGGCCCGTGGTATTTAGCCCGTCGTTCTTGATTCTATGGTTTTGGCCCGTGGTATAGGATCTAATTTAGCCCCGGTTTGGATCCCTTGTTTTGGTTATTTTGATGATTTTGTCCCATGGTGTGAATGAGGGCTTGACTATAAATAAGGAAGGAGATCACTTGGCCAAGGTATATTTTGCAAATTGAATATCTTAAGATCTGAAATATTGGGTTATCGATTTAAAAGCTTGATCTATATAAAAGTGAAGTTGAAAGTGAATCTATGAAGTGTGATCTCTCGGGCGCATGATCAGATCTGGGCATCTGACTATCTGTGGCACACTAGTGGACTGCCAATTTGGCCCTAATCAGAGGTTCGCAGGTGATTAACGGTGCAAGTGCGGGGGTACGCAAAGCAGAAGAAGGCGCAGTGCATGGGTATGCAGCACGACAGAAGTCCAGGTGCGGTGGTTAGCAGTGAAGAGAAAGCTGAAGTGCGGAGGTACGCTGTGCGACAGAAGCCGCAGGTGCGTGGACACAGTGAAAGTACGTGGCGCGATAGAAGCAGTGACTGCGGAGGCACAGTAAAAGTACGCGGCGCGATAGAAGCAGTGGGTGTGGGGGCACAGTATAGGTACGCGGCGCATTTGAAGAAACAGTGCGTGGGTACGCGGTGCAGTGGAAGGCTCTCTGCGGGGATACGTAGAGACGTAGAAGGTGAAGTGCAAAGCCACGCAGTCCAGATAAAGAAAAATTGCGTATCTGTCTTAAAACATTTGTTGGTCATCTTTTATTTATTGCTGCAGAGTTCTGGGTTTATATTTCTGGTACTACCTTTCTATTTACAGCATTCTGAGAAGTTGGGTGATTTTGGTTGATTGTATAAGGAGTTTGGGCAATTGGCATGTACTTGATGATTATTTGATATTTTGGATCCAGTTTGAAAATTTATGAAAAGTGGTCCTTGAAAGAAAAGAAGTAGGGGGTTGTAGCTCCCTTCCAAGAGAGACTGGAAAACGAGAGAGAGTTGTAGCTCTCTGCAGGTTGCAGCCTGCGTACTGGTAAAGGACTGCACCAGTACAAAATCATTGTAAAAGGAGTTTCTAATTTGAAAGAAGATAGAGACATATTGCAGCAGGTGGTTTTCACCCACATTGGGTTTCCACCTTATATCTGGTGTTCTTTGGTGTGACTATCTGTTTTTCTTGTTCATGCTCATTATTTTATGGTACTGACATGCAAAAATAATTCAAAGTATAAATAAGGAAGATTTATTAAAAGAACTTGATAATACTGATTCACCCCCCCCCCTCAGTATTATTTCCAACATCCTTGGCCATTAACACCAAGTCCTCCTCCTTTATACCCCATCTTGGTAAGGAGTCTCATGCTAGTTCCCGAAATGGGTGCCTCCGTGTTTCCAACAGAAATAGTGTCATGTGAAAATGAAACTGAAGAACAATCAAGATTGGTTACCTCATCTGTCGATTTTGAAACAAGTGATGATGGCTTCTCTAAGCATTCATTGCACTTCAACTCTTCTAAGGCCTCTTTTGTGGCTCGTAGCTAAAGATTCAATCTTTGCTTCTCCTCTTTCTCTTCTCGTAGAAGCCTCCTCAATTGAACATTATCCACTTGAAGGTTCTGGTTTATCTCCTCATCTGAATGATGAGAAGACGATGATGAAGATGAATGTACACTCGAGGGGGTAGATGGAGCATCTTCCTCTACTCTTTCTTTCTCCCGTTCCTCTCTTTCCATTTTCTTCTCATAATCTTCATACATTATGTCCACTGTGTGTGCAATTTTGTGGAGGTCCTCGTAGAAATCTTTGTTGTTCTCCATTTCCCTTCTTGTTTCACGTTCAATCATTCACACTCGCAATTCACATCAGCGAGAAGATTGCTCTGATACCAAACTTGATCTGGATCCCTACAACTATTAGAATTAACCAAGAACATTTTCTTCTGTGATGTCATTATAATTACATATGAAAGAGCATGAAATGCCACATGTGCATACTGTAAATAAGGTGAAACATAATGACGACCATCTAATCAAGAACAAAAACACATTGACAATGGAGTTCACCTAGTGTGTTACGTCTCCGGGCCCTAGTTTCAAGAGTAAGGAGGCCACTTCATTAATGTGGCAAGATGATGATGAGTACATAGTACATTATTTGTCATTACAAGGATAGATTCCCTCAATCAGAGTGGCATGTCTCTCCATGAGACATTCTCATGAACTCTCACTCATATGGGAAAATTCCCTCAACAAGAGTGGCATGTATCTCCACGAGACGTCCTCCTATAGGAACTCTCGTTCAAAAGAGCCCTCCTTCAACATTACAAGCTAATAAAATCTCACATTATGTGGCAAACAAGTATCCCTCAACATAATGGTTATTAGGGATCTCAATAATAAAAACACCATCTTAGAAAATTAGAAGAAAGACATGGCATAACTGCATCATTTACCTCCACTTTCGGGGATGGCCGAAAAATGAAAAGCTCAGCTGCTGAAACAGACATCACCATTGAATTCATGGCACAAAATCATATTAAATGACTATAAATTTTTCCCCTTTCTAACACCGTCAAATTCTAGACCCTTGGGAATCTTGAAGATTCTCCAAAGATTCCTTCCTGAAGATGGCCGAAAAATTTTCTTCTTAGATGAATATTTCGAGCAAACCACTGCGCTCCTTATGAAATTCTGTGAAAAATGACTATAAATTTGGCATCATTCTGCCTCTATAAAAAATTAGCCTCCAAGGGAATCTTTTAGATTCCTCAAGATTCTACTAAGATTTCTTGTTGTTGGACATCTGAATTTCTGTTGTTCAGATGGGGCAACAAACTGCACGGTTGGAATCCTAGCGAGAAAACGTGCAAAAATGACTACAATCTTGTCAAATTCTGACACTACACCTCTGGCCCTCAAGAGAATCTTTTCAGCATCCAAGAGATTCCCTAGCTCAGGGTTCCGCTCCTTTGATCTGCTCATGGTTCCACTCTGTTACGCCCTCCACCAGTAGTCGAATGAAATGACTTCGGCTTAGATATAGTATTTGGGGCTGACATAACAATGAGAGCTCGCCTAACGTAACAGTTAAGTGGAAAATTCGGGGGACTGAGGTCCCGAGGTCAAATTTGTGGGCCTCCACCTCGTTATAACTGTTGGCCATTTTAAATGGCACGTTTGTTAAATTTTTGCAGGCGCAATTTTAAATTGGTTAACGTTGGAAGAATTCTAACGAACAAAGTTTGTATACTCAAAGGAATGCTCTGATACCAATGTAACGACCAAAAGTCGTATACGCAACAGAAATCTTTAAAATACTTCAAAGACGTAAATGTCCATTGTAAGACATGTAACTGTATATTGAATATTTTATATTGAATTGATGTAATATATATGAGATGATTACAAATGAGAATGAGGGCCTGCTTATACACCCTAGGCGGTGCCCTTTCATGAATGGTCATGTCTCTAAGACATGTCTCTTCATTACTAATTAACTAACCATTAATCAAGGAAAATTTTAAGGATGGAAATTTTCTTGAAGTTTAAAAACATTGGCGAATCTCACTAATCCCTAAAATGCAAACTATAAAATGTTGATTGATATATTTGTAAAATTATTCAAATTTATAATGATTTTATATATAGTCTCTATATAATCTTGGCGATTTCTAAGGTAAAATAATTTTATATTCTAAAATTTGGGTGAATCGTCTTTTATAAAAATTGGAAATTGGAGAATTATTTTTGTGGAAAAATCATGGAAAATTAGCCCACTGGGCGAACATTAGCGCCTAAAATTTTCCATGTCATTAGTTAATTAATTGTTATTATTATTATATTTATATTTATTATATTTCTAGGAATTATATCCATAACATTGCCTCTCTCTTCAAGAAGCCTTGTCCTCAAAGCTTACTGAGAATATCTTCTCGTCTCTGAACTTTCATCTTCATTGATACAAGATGATATGATGCTCTAAGTGATAGACAAAATTGTTGTACTGAGAACGGATCAGACCATCCTAGATTAATCTTCTGATCTATGGAAATTTGTGATGAATAATTATCGTAGGACTGGATTCTTCAAACTTCATTATCCTTGGGGACATAAATTTGTCGTTTATGTTATGAGTGATACAGGTATGTAGATTGATTGGAAAGTTTGCTCTTGTGACCCAAATGTCGATAAATAGTTCTTCTAGTTGGACTTTCCCTTATCATGTTAGTGGTTGTTTCCTAATTTCCTTCAGGTACTGTTGTTGTTGAGTTGGCTACAGAATCATCATTTGGAATGTCCATCGTTTGAACTGCAACTTCTGCATGTGTCTTCACTTAAGTAGGTTTATCCGCTGTTTGAGTTACAATTTTGACTGGATCGATATTTGTTTCTTTATCTTCAACTTGGACTGAAACGACTGGAGACTTCGATACTACTTCTTGAAGTTGTTCTAACTTTTCATTTAGTGATTACTTGTCACTTCTAAGCTTCTTTATTTCTGTAAGTAAGGTTTGGTTATGATCCCTTAGATGTGAAAGTTCATCATTTTCTGAACTGTTGACTTTGTCCTTAGTATATTTCTCTTTATCTTTTAAATTTTTGATTTGCTCTAATAATTTTATAGGAAGGGTTTTTAGGCACATTTTTTTTTTTTTTTTTTCTGATAGATTCTCATTTAGTTCTTTATCATAACTTTTATTTTCTTGTTTTAGCCTTTGTTTCTTAACCTTGGAATTTTTTATCTGTGAAAGTAATTTCTCGTTGTGGTCTCTTAGATGCCAATATTTTTCGTTGCTTTCCGTTGATTTTTCATTAAACCAATTTTTTATATTTTTATATTTATTTTCTGATGCTTCATTATTTTGTTGAAGTTTTGTGATTTCTTCTTTTAATCTTTTAATTTGTGTATGGGCGTTATCTTGATATTCTTCTAAAGTAAACAATCTTCGACATTTTGGACAAGGTATTGTGTGATTTTTAAAAATCGATAAATACTGATCTTCTGTTCGACAAAATGGACATCTGGTCCAAAATGTAAAGTTATATATGGCATCCATAGTTTTTTTTTCATTTTCGAATTAGTCTCTATTCGTTTTTTATTCAAAAATGAACTTCTTCTTTAAAATAAGTGCACTTTTATTTGATAAACTTGAACACCTTGATAAATTCCTTTTAACTTTTATAACTTGTTATCTTATGTCTCTTTATAATTATAGATTTAACCCTTTATAAACTTTAATATATGGATCTTTTAAGTAACCTTCTATAATAATACCTACTTTGTACTTATATATATTTTCAATAATTTTATGACTTGAACTTTTCTTTAAAATAGCCCTTTATAATATAATACTTCTCTTTATATATCGTTTCTTTATAAAAAAAAAAATAATAATAATCTTTTCGAAAAGTTACGACCCTAGTGAAGCGTGGCTATTCACCTCTTTAGGGTATATTATAAAATATATGTCCACTTATGTGCCTTTGACTGGGTTAATATTCTCCACGTAAAAAGTAGAACATACCATTCACATAAAGAGATTTTCTATTCCTTTTGTTTTTCTTTTACCTTGAAAATACCATGGGAAATCACCATGGGTTGCTAAAACCACGTAAACCACTTAATGAAGAGTCAAGATAATATTATTTACTCTTCCTCCTCTTACGTATAGTTTTAAAGATATTTGGAAATATTCCCTTTTAACTTTATCATGCACTTTTTATCAATAATGTAGAACCTTTTTATATATATGAATGTTCTCCTTCAAAATTTACATCGGAATATATATATATATATATGTATATGTATATGTATATGTATATGTATATATGTATATATGTATATATATATATACATATATACATATACATACATATATATATATATATATATATATATATATATATATATATGTTTTTTTCTTTAATTTTTTAAAAATATTTATATGTACTTTTTTTCTTTCTTTTATTATCGTTTTTCTTGTTTAATGGCCAAAGCCTTGAATGGCGAAACTCGCGAAATAGAGAAATTCCAACTTTGTGTAGCAAAACAATTCGATTGTGACGACAACAAGGTTGATGAATTATTAATGGCCAAAGGTCGGATCAGACTAGTTCTTTTCAGCGGCGAGCGTCCTGAGGATCAACAAAATTGATACCAATGTAATGAACAAAGTTCATATATTCAAAGGAATGCTCTTATACCAATGTAACGACCAAAAATAGAAAACACGGCGGAAATATTGAAAATACTTCAAAGACATAAATGTCCATTATAAGACATGTAACTATATATTGAATTGATGTAAGATATGAGATGATTACAAATGAGATTGAGGGTCTACTTATATACCCTAGGCAAGTGCCCATTCATGAATGGTCATGTCTCTAAGACACGCCTCTTCATTACTAACTAATTAACGATTAGTTAATTAATTACTATTTATAATTATTATATTTATATATGTTATTTTTATATGAATTATGTCCATAACAGGCATTAACATGTAACGATTATATTTTTTTAAATGGCACGCGGTTGCATATTATGCGGTGGCATAGCTATGTGGTTGGCGTTATTACATTTTATATGGTGAGTTGTAGTGTGGTATGGCATTTTTTGGTTTGTTAGCATAATTTTTGGAACCACCCGAGTGGTGGGCCGACCCACCGGGTCGGGCGGGTTCAAGCCCTGACTGTTCCATAATAATAATATGTCGTTTGCGTTTGGTGGGTCGGGCGGATCCGTCGAGGGTGGCCTGCCCACCACACATTTTAAATATATATTTACCGTTCAAACGTGTTGGAGGGCCGGCGGTGTTTGACCGCCTGCCACCCTACTTTTATTATGTCATTTTACAATGTGATGTCGTTTGCAGTGGTGGCAGGGTTGGTAGCCCACAACCCCATTTTAATATATTTTTGTTTTTAATAAACCAAATAGTAAAAAAAATCGACCAGTTTTTAAGTGTGACAAGGAAAATTAAGTATGCAACAAATTCGTCTGTTCTGGTGGCCAGATTCTGTGTGCCAGGATGATGCCAAATGGTTGCCTCGTTAAGGCTACCACTTGGCCAAGTTTGACCCGAACTTTGACCAGCTATAACTTGAGCATACAAACTCGGATTTGAGTGTCGTTCACACTGTTGGAATTAGGACAACGAGCACTACGACCTAGTCCTAGTTTCATGTCAATCCAACAATATTCTTTTGATCTATTCTGAGCCTTCTTTGACTTCTGAGCGTCTTTGGAGTCACCTAGATCACATTGTTTGACAATGTATCTTATGATCACGTAGTTTTGGGTAGCATAGGAGAGTGAGACCATGTGCTTTACTGGCTTGGACAAGTGATACATCTGTTGAAATTTTTCTGCCCTAAAGGTGGCAAGCTTCTACCCTTTGGTACTGCTCAATGTCATAGTTTGTTCATTTGAATGTGAAACAATCCAGTTGATAATGTCTGTACATAAGAAGGTGGGACACTTGCATGCAACTTTGAATATCCATGACTTCTTGATGTTGAGATAAATCTGCCTATCCTCTAAATTTGCCTCAAAGTCCTTTGCAAAAGTGTCTTTGATCTGTTACCATGTTAGTGTTGCTTCCTTCTCTATAAACATTTGAGTATTTTAATACACTGGAAAATCAACTCATTTCTACTCAACTTCTTCCTCATTACCGCTCTCAGTGGTTTCCTTTAATGCAACTCTCTTAGATGCCATGGTAACAGTGACTGCTAGAGAGGTGCTCAACAACTGTTGTACCTGTGGGACAGAGAGGGCACTCATGGCAATCAAATGTAGTTTGAAGCAAAACAACTTACAAGGAAAGTTCAAGCAGAAAACTAGGCACTAGATGGGAAGGATTACATAATTTTTCCTGACATGGGGGGCTGGATGCCTGTGGGAATTGCGCATTGCGCAGTCCCAACAGCCAAGGGGGAAGTCTGATGGTTGAAACTGAGCAATGCGCAGTTCAGCCTGGGCAATGATCTGAACTTAAAACGGAATGCAAAAAATTACAGATATAACCATAAATACAGAGATGCAACAGACATAACAGTTCATTTCATTAATATCAAATACTGAAAGATGCTTACAAACATAATGGAAATAAACTAGCTAGGGCATTGGTAGCTTATCTTGAGAAGAGATGTGGTGGCTACATGCCTCTGAAATGATTTAAAATGAGCCTCAAGGGCCTATTTATTATTTAACAACAAGGGAAAACCATACACAACCAAAACCCTAACCCTAGGAGATGGAACCGCAAGAGTTTGTGGGCCCCGTTGTGGTTAGTTGGGCAGCCAAATTCGCGGGGTTGTAACTTGGTCATATTATCTTCATTTGGCGCATATGATACCTTGTTGGAAAGGTATCCCTTAGTACTACAAAATGTGTGGTAGGCCTACAATAGGCTTAATGCAGACCTCAAAAAGCGTCATTTAGAGGGTGAAAACTGCTCCAGAAGTTCAGGACTCGAAAAATAGCTAAAGATAGTAAATGTTGCAATAAAAAAGGAAACATATGAAATCGACCGAAGGTCTAGGTGGAATAGGTGAGTGGTCATCAATATCCACCTGGATCAGTTCTCCCTCCTTAGGAAGCAATGGTCCCCATTGCGTGCAGAACCTCCATGGGTTGATGAAATTTCTATTGAACCTGGTCCCCAATGAACCACTTTCCCTCGTGAAGGAGTTGGCTTGCTTTGACAACTCAATATAGTAGGATCCTATGTTGGCGAGTGCTCTTGATATGTATGTCCATGATCTAATTAGTTGTGGAAAGTTCCATGTAGTATGGGTTTAGCTTTGTTGGTGTGAGTTGTTCTGCAATGTCAGATGTGTACAACAATGGTTGAAAGTATGGTCGAAGGCAGTCTACATTGAACACTGGGTGCATACCAGGGAATGATGGAATGTTGAGCTCCTACAACCTTGGTGATGGTGTATGACCCATATCAAAGCGGGCGAAGCTTGCGGTGGGGTCCAGTGAGGCACTCCTTCTACAAGTGTAGCCAAACTTTGTCGCCCACCTGGAACTTGTACGACACTTGATGTTGATCATGACACTGCTTGTACTTATCATTGGCTTTGTACAATATATCACGGACCTGCTGGCGGATTTGTTGAATGTGCTCAATGAATTTGTTAGCCTTGTCAGCTTCAGTCTAGACATGAGTTGAATCTGCTTGAGTAGTTGCAAATGGTATGGCCACATCAAGGGACATAATGGTTGAAATCTGAGTCCTACCTGGAAGGGTATATGGCCCATTGAGCTATGGAGAGCTATGTTATAGTTGTGCTATATATAGGGGAGGCTTTCATCCCATGTGCATGGATTCTTCGAGTTTTACATGCACATAATGCGTACGATCATCCTGTTGACGACCTCTATTTGACCATCAGTTTGGGGGTGGAAAGTTGTGGACTTAGTAAGTTTGGTATCCAACATCGACCAGAGACTTGACCAAAATGACCTTAGGAATATGTTGTCCCCGATATGAGATAATGAACTATGGAATCCCAAAGTACACCTACACCCTCTTAAAGAAGATCTTAGTAGTGCAGTGGCCTCATTTGTGATACTCTTCTTGCAGGCCACCATAATGTCAATCTTAGAGAATTTGTCGACGACTACGAAAACATAGTCATTGCCATGCTTAGTAGAAGGAAGGTTTGACATGTAATCCATGGAGATGGATTCCCAAGTTCGACTAGGAGTAGGCATAGGAGTATAGAGGCCTTGCTTCTTGATGGTTTGTTTGGAAATGGAACAGGCAGTGCAAGATCTAATGTACTTCCCATCATCTTGTCAAAAGTAGGGCCACTAAAAATACTTCTACAATACTGCCATTGTTTTCTCTACTCAGAAATGTCCAACGACCCGACTATAGTGTGCCTTCCAAATCATCTTGGCATGCTCGCTTGAAGGAACATAGATGTGTCCTAGGTGGCATAATAGTGCATCCTGGAGGTGAAAATTTGGAACTTTCTTACCTTCCAGGAGTGTCTGGTATGTGCTGTTGAATTCTGGATTTCTCTTGTAAATTTGTGGCCACCTCAAATTCTCGTGCCCACAGGAGTCGAGCACAGTGATCAGCACGATGACTAGTGGTCGACTGAGGCAGTCTGCAACATTATTGGTGTTGCCCTTCTTGTACTTAATTTTAACATGGAACTGTTACATGTATGTGGACTATTTCTGATAACGATCATTCTGCAACTTCCCTTGTGTATGTATGAGCTGCAGGGGTCGGTGGTCTGTGTGGATGATCGTTTCTTTCCCCATAATGTAATGCTTCCATTGACAGCATGCATGCAAAATGTAATACATTTATTTATCATAGGTGGGTACTTTCGCACTATATATGAAAGTATCTCATTGTGGTAAGCCACTGGATGCCCCTGGTAAGTAAGAACTGCACCAATAACATATTTGGAGGCATCTGTATAAGTCTCAAATGGTTGTTGCAGGTCTAGTAATGTGAGAACTTGCAGAGTAGATGTGATGCTTCAACTCTGTAAATGCCTTCTTTTGGGTTTCAAACCAAAAGAAATTTGCTTTCAATCCTCCCTTGATGACTTGACTTAAAGGCCAAGTGATAGGGGAGAACCCCAATACGAACCATTGACATGTCTTGGTCCCTTCCCTGTTGTAGCATGGTCCACTTTATGTATTTATCCTCATAGCTCCCGACAGGGTAGTACTAATGCTTGATGGCGTCCCAGAACGAATTCCAAGTGCGTGTGGCTAAAAATAGTGAGGGTTTATTTTTTTCTTTCTTATCACAGTAGGTTTCCCACCAGTCCTTGAGATGGGGGGTGACTTTGAGAAGTGTGAAAGTAATCTTTTCTAGGCTGGAAAAATCATGAACAGAAAAATATCCTTCTAGCAGATTTAACCATTTATCTACAACATTTTCATCTATTAGACCTTCAAATATGGGGATGTCAAAGTTAACTTGTACCTTAAAGGGTATGGCTCTTCCAGAGTGGGTGCTGGAAGGAGATGTGTCAGCTTTGGGTAGTCGTTGTAAGATCTGGGCAAAGTTGTCAATCATCGCGTTCCTCTGTCACTCAATGGATACTTCAAGAAATATTTTGAAAGGATCTGCTTCCCCCTAATATTTTTTCTCTTCTACCATGGGAGGTCGTCGGGATTTGCAAGGTTGGTCTTGCAAAGGTTCAACCAGTTCGAGCCCTAACTCCTTATATCCCTACCTCGTTGGGGACATGCAAAGAAAAACAGAGAAAGAGAAGACTGCTTTGATACCATTGATCTAAACTTAAATGAGAATGAAGCAAATTACAAATATAACCATAAATACAAAGATTCAGCAAAAATAAAACTTCATTACATTAAAATATCAAATACTGAAATATGCTTACAAACAGAATGGAAATAAACTAGCTCGGGTGATGGTAGCGTATCTTTGAGAAGAGATGTGGTGGCTACATGCCTCTGAATTGTGTTACAATGAGGCTCAAGGGACTATTTATTATTCAACAACAAGGGAAAACCCTACACAACCAAAAACAAAACCCTAACCCTAGGAGATGGAACGCCAAGAGTTTGTTGGCCTCGTTGGGGTTAATTAGGCAACCAACTTCCCAGGGTCGTAACTTGGTCATATTATCTTTGTTTGGCGTGTACAATACCTTGTTAGAAATGTCTCTTTGAGTAATATAGGATTTTTAGCAGGCATGTAGGCAAGGGCCTACTGAGGACCTCAAAAAAACTTCGTTTAGGGGGTCAAAACTGCTCTGGAAGTTCAGGACCCGAAAACTGCTAAAAATAGTAAATGTCGCAATAAACAAGGAAATGGATGAAACTGACTGGAGGTCTATGTGGAATAGGCGGGTGGCCACCAATATCCCACTAGATCAGGCAGAGGCATGGGAGAGACTACGCATTGTGCAGTCTCAGTGGACAAGCTGAGAGATTGGCTCCTGGAACGACGCAGTGTGCAGTTGGAGCCAACTTGAACTACGCAATTGTAGAGGCCAAGCTTGTGGCTTGAGCCTCCAAATTGCACACTACCAGTTGTGAAAAGTGATATTTGGCCAAGGGAAACCCATATCTGCCCAAGGGAAGTGTGAAAACGATCATATCTGAGAGATAGTGTGAAGCTGAGTGCAAATTTGACTAAGTGTAGATGAATGCATGTGAATTGAGTGCAGTAATTAATCAAATGGAAGGACAACGAAGTAAGTGAGGAGAGTCGTCGCGATAATGACCATTAGTGCAAAAACAGGAAAACTAATGCGACACTTGGGAAAGGAAATATAAAACTTAAAATAACACTTCTACAAGTTAACACAATTCAAAACACCAACAACCATGAAGAGAAATAAGTGAAACAACACTCACACAATCAAGACGACAAAAATTGATAGAAAAATTGGTAAAAGACGACAAAGGAAAAACTCACACTGTAAAATCGACGACCATCACACCGAAGGTTCCTTAATCTCCTCAGGAATTCTAGAGCTCCAATATCGAATGTGTAAATGAGCTCTAGAATCGTCGATTAAATAGATTTGGACGAATTAGGGTTTATGACACGCATGCCTAAAATCAAGGAAAAAGTGACACATGGCAGAAGTTTCTAAAATAGCACAAGTGCCTCCTTCAGGATAATAAAATAGATCCCAATTTTTTAGGATGCTTTTTTCTTTCTTTTTTTCGGGGAACCTTTCCATGCACACTATCGGGAAAGACTGCACGGTTATGGGGAACTGAGCAACTTTTCGGCTTAGTGCACTGTGCAATTTTTGATGTCAGTGAGGGTTGCACAATTTATGGGCTCAGTGTTGGGCTTCCTCCTCATGACTGCGCATTTTTTGAGCTCAAGGCTCACTGGCATTTAGGATTGCACATTTTTTGAGCTCAAGGCTCACTATCATTTAGGACTGCGCAATGCCCATCATCAAGGCCAGTTACCCTCAAGGATTGCGCAGTTTCTAGGTGCAAGCCCAGAACTATTGTGAGATCAATTTAGGAGACCAACTTGTGAGTTAGAAAATCAACTAAGTAATAAAACATAAGTTAAAATTAAAATATGAGTCTCAGTTGAAGCACAAATACATGGATTAGTGTGAAATGAGTTGTTGTGGTTAAGAAGGAAGACTCTAAAATCGAAGCATATGCAAAATTTTGGAGGGTGGTTGTAGCTGCTACACTAGGTATTTGCATGCCTCAACCCTCGAGTAGTGTTAGGGTTTTGACCCTCTATAATATTCTTGAAATTCCACACATTACTAGCCCCACATGTGTGATTAATTGGGGCTAATGTGGCATCCACTTGATACCATAACGACCAACAAGGTGATCAATTTGCATGAGTCGTAATTTCAACATACAAATTTGATTGAGGTGATTTCAATGTGTAGAATAGCATCAAGGGGTTAGGAGCTATGATAAAAATGTTTTAGCCCTAAAAGTGTTGTTTTGTGCCTCTAAATGGCTCTAAAAGGTTCTAGACCCTAAATCTCCAAACTACAACCTACCAATAAATGAACCTACAAGCCAATTCCTCGAATTTTTCCACCCATAAGATACCAAAATGGATCAAAAACTACATAATGATCCATTTCAAAATAAACTCTCATAATTCTCTCATTAACTTATTTTCATTTCTCACGTTCTATTTTTCTCATGAATGAATATATATATATCTATCTATATATATATATATATATATATATATATATATATATATATATATATATATATAACCATATTTGCAATCGTCTTAAACCTAATACACGTGTCTCTTAAAATCAAAATATTAAAAATGATATGCATTAATCTAAATGTGTGTGCATATGATGTTTTTATAAAACATTATATTTCACACTCTGTTTCTTATATTTCTCACATTCTCCTTCTTCATCCCCTCATTAAAAAACAATAATTTTTTTTTTAATAAAATATAAGGATTACAATCTACATGTATTGCACAACCTTCATCATGGTGGCTATATAATATTAACAAACCCTATTACATTTTTTACAAACACTCAATTTTGATCAAGATCACAACATGTCATTTTTTGTCCAGTAAGCAAAACCAACAGACTTTATATTATATATAAAATGATTGTTTACATATGTCAAAATATCCCTTCAAATACATCATAATCTAGTGAAATACATTTCTTTTTACCTAGTATTGAGTCTGTTTTTTTTCCCAAGGAAAAATCGTAACTTTCCATTAATTTGAAAAATTACATCTAGTAGATGTCGTTGGCATATGCATAACTGTTGGTTGTAGCCATTCAGGTAGTGTTCAAAAATAATAAGTTATGGCTGAGGCCATTTCCCAAAAAGTTGTACATATTCACCACGCAGGGTGTGCTCGATGTGTCTAGTGAACAGAGATATAATCATAAATATATACATAAAGCAACACTATGCATTAGCTGAAAATGTAAACAAAAATTCAGGGCCTGTCTGCCCTAGTATATGCCCTATCAATGTAGGGTCGGTGATAGTATTGATATTTTTCTACACCAATATGTTCCTGTATCATCCATATGCCTCTGGGATGTGTCGTAGCCTCCTTGGAAAGTTTGTCAGCAACCCATTGCATTCCCTGTAAATGTGTTGACATGTAACATAAGTAAATTGAGTCTTGAAATCCAAAATTTCATCCAAGATGTTTATAAGTGAATGTGCATGGCAATTATTGATGTTATTGAACCAATTTATGATGATTTTGGAGTCACCAAAGATCTGTAGATTATTGCAAGAGTGTGCCAGTGCAAAATGCAAAAGGTGCTAGTATTGAGTCTGTTATCAAAGACTATTCCATCATAATGTACTAAGATGTTCACATCTTCACCATATGATTACATATTACAAATATTGGAAAACAAAAAACAACATATCCAACAATTGAGAACTAGATGAAGTAAAATTTTCCACCTTCTTGATATTAATCATTGAAGTATGTAGTATAGTTGATCTCCCTTGGAAGGTATCAGTGCCCAACCTTTGATAGAGCGTCTGCCATTCCATTTTGGTTTTTCCCCAAATCTGCCACTCCATTTTGTTCCCTGTAAATATTGTTAGAAAATGATAAAGTGGCATCTTATTAAACTTATTTTCTTTGACCTTGATACTTTCTTGTGAATCTTAGCCATATTCTTTATATTCTTTTAGTCAGATTTGTTCATCAAACAATATCAAGAATACATAACAACAAAAAATGACACAAATGTAGGCTCTCAGCAAGGGAAAACACCCTCCAAGGGGAAACCCAAAAAATATTCTCTTCTTAGAATATGCTTCAAATGAGATACAAATACCCAATCCCTAGATAAAGTCCTTCTCCTAGTACCAAGTCAACCCTTCCTTAAGTACTTCTTAAATCTACACCAAATTGCTACACACTGCAACTAAATATGCTAGCTACAACACTACTACTCAATCTGCAACTTCGACCTACAACTCTGACCATGCAACTCCTAAAGGAACCCTAATTTGACCTCCTTCTAGGACCTTCCAAGAGAAAGACAACTCTTCCTAAGGTCTGTGAGGTCTAAACAGAGTTTCCTTTCTTCCACATACCAGTTTTTGTACTTCGTCCTATTGCAACTTGGCCCTTAAACTTCAGCCTCTTCTTGCAACCTAGAAACCCTATAATTTCTCACATGTGAGAGATATAGAGCCCAAAAACCAAGAAATTTTGTCCTTATTCCTTCTTCTTGACCTTTGCTCTCCTT
This sequence comes from Pinus tabuliformis, assembly GCA_031772625.1. NCBI lineage: Eukaryota > Viridiplantae > Streptophyta > Pinopsida > Pinales > Pinaceae > Pinus > Pinus tabuliformis. Next base: position 645,947,842 of record CM062806.1, on the reverse strand, counting down.
CTTGCAACTACCCATCTATAGATCGAACTATTTCTTTTAGATCAAATTTGTGGGTGGGTGTGTCTCCAAATGAAGTCGAACTACTCTTTATATAGCCTCCTCAAGGGGTTGAATCCCCTCCTTTAGGTCAATTTGTGGATCTCAGGGCTGAATTGTACTCTTAGAGATTCAAAGACTTTCTAGAATAAAAAATAATTATTTTTACAATTAAAAATTGCCCCGAAGGGTCTTATAAACATGATGTTGTCTCCATTGACTCATGAAAATAAATCATAAGACCTAACAAACCCTAGAACCACAAAGAACATTATTTTACCTAGAATACCATTAATAATAAGCATGAAACCCATGCTTTAATAATAATGTTTTTTCTTTTCTTTTTCTTGTTTTTTACATAGGATACATATTGAAATGAGTACAATAATTATGAAGACCAAAACCAGTTACATTTCTCAACACTCCCTCTTAACTAGGGAGCTATTCATAATTATACGACCAATACAACATCATATCTCAAACTGAAGAGTTCTAAAGGGGAGTTGGATTGATAAGCCATGTTATAAGCATCATCATTAGAACCACCATTGTCCCCGAGGCCTAACTAGACAAGCTCTTCTTTATTCAATAGCTTTATGCTAGGAGGCTTTATGTGTGATACCGCACTACCTCTCTAAGGTACATACCCCATTTGGATGTCCACAAGGTATGTCCTTTTAGGACAATAACTATCTTGAATCTCCATACCCGAGTCCTTAAATAATATTGATCCTCTTCAACCACTCTTTTCTTGGATGCCTGTCCCATCCTCAAAGAGTGTCGATCCTCTCCTTTCATGGATGTTATATCCTTAAGGAAACCATAAATGATTATGCAATCCTTCGTCATTCTCTCTTCGACCCTTGAGGAGGAGAATGCACATGTGATGTTCATCATCACTCCCTCTCAACCTGAGAGTACATCCCTATTCTCCTTTAATCTTGTTAATGGAAATTTGTACCTTATTCGCGAAGACTCATTTTTCTCCCTCTCACACAAAAGGAGATTCCTTCCTTCCAATAATGGAAGCCAATGTCACAAGCCTCACTTCTTATCTTGATGAGAGTATCAACTACTTGATATTTATAGCTACATGGTTCCCTCTTTCTTTTGCATCACTTTTTTTCTTTTGAGGTATCATGGAGCCATTTCCACTCTTTCATACTTGTGACAGGATCTAGGTCATCTTACTTGATCATCACTTTCTTCTTTAATCATGAAGGCATTGCATTAAGCCTTCTTGATCTTTAAAATAATCATGAAAGTGATCTTCCTTGACCTTTAGGTTATCTTCTCGTACAGCTACCCTGTTGATCCCAAGATGGACTCATCTTGACTTACAGTTTCTAGGTACTAGACATTCTCAACATTCTTTGTTCATACAGTTGAACTTGCTGCAACTTTCATCATGTTTTCCTGCAACATTTTTTTCCTGGTAGCCAAAAGTAATATGTTAGCCAGATAACCAAACCATAAATGAAACCAACTTACCTCACCATGGTGACCTTCTCATATTATCAAAATCCACATTGACCATTTCCACTGGATATTTCATTTATGCATCAGAGTCACCAAGAATCGAACTTCATTACCAAGTTACAATTTTTTTTCTAGAGATTATACTAGATGTTAATTGATATCAAATACATATTCTAGATAAATTCCCAATATTCTATACATTCTTAAGTAAGTCACATTCTCTTCTTTTCCAGCATCATTAATACTTAATCATATCTTTATAACCAATTTTATTTCATAAGATTCTTGTATATATGAATCTTATCTAAAGTTTACTTTTCAACATACATTCCTATGCTTTCATCCAATCATATAGATATCCATATATCTAAAAAAAAATGTATCCTGACCCATTACAAACTTTCATCCGTTTTTACCAGTATGTTTCCACATTACATAGAATACATATTATTCCTGTCATGATGAGTTTCCCAAGGACTTTCCAAGATGATGGTCCTTCATGAATAATAATTTTCCATTTAAGCAAGATGACAATCTCTAACATAATCTGGATGAGAATTATGCAAAATGGGCTAACATTTTATCCTAGATGATTTCTACTAAGTAACATAATAAATTCCATACATGCTACTATCATATGATTCTATCCCATTATGCTTATGCAAAACATATAATCTAATATTCATAAAGAACTTAGAAGTTAGTGAACCTTCTTTCAATAGTAAATATCCTTCACTTCTTGCATCTTTTCGTTCTTCTCAGGTTCTCCCACTGCTTCAACTACATGAGATTCACTTCTATCCTTTCTCTTATTATTATGTTGATTTGGACAATCCATCTTGTAGTGTCCAAAGTCATTGCACTTCAAGAATTGTACCTTGGACATATATTTCTTCTTGGAATTTACAAACTTTCCTCTCTTCATCTTCTTGACTCGGGCTAGAAAGGCTTGAGACTGCTCATCTGATCCAATGTCATCCTTGACCTTGATCCTTGATTCTTTTAGCATGCATTGTGCCCACAACTCATCAAAGGGGGTTTAATCCTCCTTGGAGTAGACACTTGTTGCAAAGTTGCTCCATTTTGGTGGCAATGCATTTAGAACACATAAAATCACTTGAGAATCAATGATTGGTTCCTCGAGCCCTTACAAATGGTCTCTTAATTGAGAGACTCTCATGAGGAAGAATTCCATATACTCATCCTTAAATTTCTTCATTCTATATATTTTTCTCCATAATGGCATCTTTTGACCTATTATACTTACAAAGTATAAATTCACTAGCTTGTCATACATTTCCTTAGAAGTCTTCAGGTTTGCCACAAATGGAGCAAGAGAATCCTTGATTGATTCAACTATTATCCTTTGAGCTCTTACTTCCCCATTCTTGTACTTTTCTAGTTCTTGTGTCTTATATTTCTCAAGTTCACTTCCCGAATAACATATCCCATTACATCATTTTGTGAGTATCATGTCAATCATTTTCTTCCATGCTAGATAGTTTGAAGCCCCAATGAGCTTATTTCTCTCCTTGTAAAAATAACCTACATGACTTGAAGATTCAATTATTATGAGATAGTGTGATACTTACTTGAATAATATATCCAACCTTCTTGATGTATTCAAGACCTTCAGAGAGTTCTTGATGATGCCCTTGAAATATGTTCCTTAGGATTCATGCACTAACAACTTCCAATATTGATTCCTTGCAAATAGACTTTCATTTTTGCGATATCAATACCTTCCTTGCGAGATGGATGTAGTTATTTTTTTTTCTGCTTCAATGTAGAAATCCTATATTAGAAGGGTCTTCTACCAACAAGCCTTTAACCAAATCCCTTCAAGAGACAATATTCTTCTTTTAGGCCTTGAGAGCTACCTATCCCTTGATCAACAATTCTTTCTCATGTCCTTCTAACTGCCTTCCTTGCTCACCTTATCTCCGATACCATGTTATAAAATGATAAATAAGCAGCTTATTAAACTTATTTTCTTTGACCTTGATACTTTTTTGTGAATCTTAGTTATATTTATATTATTTTAGTTAGATTCGTTCTTCAAGCAATATCAAGAAGTAATAACAACAAAAGAGGACACAAATTTAGGCTTTCAGCAAGGGAAAAACCCCTTCAAGGGGAAAACCTAGAAACTCTTCTCTTCTTAGAATCTGCTTCAAATGAGATACAAAGACCCTATCCCTAGACCAAGTCCTTCTCCAAGTACCAATTCAGAACTTCCCCAAGTCCTTCTTGAATATGTACCAAACTGCTACACACTAAAACTCGATCTGCCAACTACATCATTGTTACTTGATCTGTAACTTCAACCTGCAACTTCGGTCCTACATCTCCTGAAGAAACACTAATTTTGTAGGTGACACATATTCAACATCCTCATACTGAACATGTATAATACATAACTATGTTGATCATCAAATTTCATAGAAGCATCAATCAAACTCATCTAGGAGCATCTCGCTCTATCATATTGATTGAAATGACAAAGCATAATACTTCTTATCTCCAGGCTCTGTGAGCCTGTGCTACCTGCTTGATGAGAATTTCCCAAACTCTTACACTGCTAGTCACCGCATACTCAATCCTTTGATTGTGCAAATCATCATGCACAGCTATAGTTGATAGCAATCTGAAACCTTGCTGAACCATGCACTTGCAACTGAGTTAACTGCTATAGTTGCTATGAGTTAATAACTTGTGCTTTAGTCTATTGATCAGTTAGACACACCAGTTTAACAAAGTGAGAGAGTTCTAACTGAAGTCATGCATGCAACAAAAACTCATAAGAAAAACGAATTTCCTTCTTTGTCCTTCCGTTCAAACTGCTCTAGTCCTAATATTTGACCTTCTTTGCTGTGATCTCACTGTAATTCTGTGATCACTCACACTTCCTAGAAGCTATACTTGATCAATCATCCATAGACATGATCCTATGTCTAGACATAGTCTAAAAATAGACTTCAAAAATAACTTAGTGAAGGCGACTCTTTTCACTAAGATCTTGTTGAGCATTTCTTGTTGCACACTTTTCAACAAATTTCACTTCCTTCTAGGACCTTCCAAGAGAAAGACAACTCTTCTTAAGGTCTGTGAGGTCTATTTTGAGTTTCCTTCCTTCCATCTACCAACTAGTTTATGCACTTCGTCATATTGCAACTTGAGCATGAAACTTTGACCTCTTCCTGCAACTTGGAAACGCTAGAATTTCACACATGTGAGAGAGATAGAGCCCAAAAACCAAGAAATTTTGTCCTTCTTCCTTCTTCTTAACCTTCGCTCTCCTTCTTGCAGCTTCCTGCTATAGATCAAACTCTTTCTTGTAGATCAAACTTGTGAGTGAGCGTCTCCAAATGAAGTTGAATTTCTCTTTTTATAGCCTTCTCAAGCGGTCAAATTCCCTCCTTTAGGATGATTTGAGGATCCCAAGGCTGACTTTTACTCTTGGAGATTCTAGGAATTTCTAGACTAAAAAATAATTCTTTTTACAATGACAAATACCCTGGAAGGGTATTATAAACATGATGTTGACTCCATTGACTCATGACAATAAATCCTAAGACCTAACAAGCCCTAGAAGCACAAAGAGCATGATTTTACCTAAAAGACCATGAATAATGAGCATGAAACCCATGCTTTGATAATAATATTTTTTCTTTTCTTTTTCTTGTTTGTTACATATGATACATATTGAAATGTGTACAATAATTATGAAGTGTGAAACTATTTACATTTCTCAACAAATATGGCCAAAATTCACCTCGCTGAAATGTTCAATCATCATCATAATTCTCTGCATCCAATTTGAAAGAAAAAAAGGTTCAAATTTAGGCTTTTTTAAGGCCTAATTTATAACCACTTTTGAATCCCCAAATATATCCATCTTTTATCTCAACTGATCATTATAAAGACTTACCATTAATAAAGGCACACTATTCTCAAATTTTACAATCCAAAATGGAACATTCATATAGTTTTAAAGATTTCTTAAATGATCATAAATACAAAAATATGGTAAAAGTAAGTTAAAAAATAATAAGAATAAACTACATTAATCAAAATATAGATTCATTATATCATTTTTTATGTATAGAACATGTTTGGTCAATTTAGTGATGTCTAAATTGTAACTTTTAAATGTCAACCCGGGGCTCGTAAGCTGATGAAGTGAGGTGTACTATATGTACTTAGATAACCTTTTCTTAATCTTTTGTCGTTTTTATCTTTTTAGTTGTTTTTGATTGTATCTTTCCTATTGTGATGTGATGGAGATGTAATAAAGCGAGTGAATGTGGGTGATTGTGATGATTTCTAAGTGATTTCTTGAAACTTAAAGAGTATTCTAAAAGAAAGCTTGAACAACAATTGCGATAAAATCAAAGCTTAAAATCAAATAAAGGACTAATGGCATCGGCCCAGTATCTCTGCTGCTGATGAAAATGAAAATGAAATCTATATTAAATCAATTAAAAGCAAAAACAACTACTTTACACTAATTTACACTATTTTAACTCTTCATTTAAATCTAATCAATGTGAAATCTAAGTGAGACAAATCATACTATTTTAACCTTTTCTTAATCATGTGAGAACAATTACGAACATGTCAGTAATGTGAGTCTTAAAGCAAAATAAACCAAGCTGCACTAAGTGATATTTTGGCTCCAATAAAGTTAGTTGATTATAGAAAAAGAACCATCAATAAATGAACAACTTGATAACTACTGCACAAAAGTAAAGTGCAAGTTAAAAAAAATGATACTAATGAAAATCAAACTGCAGAAAAGTAAAGGTCAGCAGCCTAGACAAGATGATCACACATGCCATTAGTTGTAAAAAGAAAAAAAAGAAAACTGTCCTGGGCTCGCCTAAGAAACCTGCATAACACACTGATCAGTCATGAACAAAAGTGCAGAAATGTAAATCAACAGAATTCAAAGTTTATGTACACTAATATACATGTTGAAAAAAATAAAATGCAGCAATTCATAAAGATAACTGTACATTAATATACATGAAATCAGAAAAAGAAATGCAAGAAATTAAAAGTAAAACTACTGTACAGTGGCTGCAGCAAACAGGGGCCCTCTGCCTACTTCAGCCAATCCAAAGAGCAGTTACACGCTTAGAAACATAACATTATTCTCATAGATTAACAACAAATGTAAAATACAGTGGGGAGCTTATAAAACGCTTTACAAAAGAGGTTTCAACAGTGTTTACAAAATGGATTAACGACTAACTATCCAGCGTTCAAAGACGCTTTATTTATAACAGAGGAAAGCAAACTAACTTAACGAAAACTAAGCTATTCAAGCAGTTGTGTAAAAACATGTAATCTTGCTGCGTCCTCGGATTTAGGCAACGGTCGTTGTGGGCATTCAATCTGCTGTTGGATTCATGTTTCCCACTGTCTTCGTGGCAGAGGGAGATGCCACTTGTTCTTCACGTGCTCCAAAATAAAACACGCAGAGCCGTGCCACCGCCAATGACCTCTGTTGACCGTATTTGCTTCCTCGTTGACCACGAGTTTTTATGACCGGTTTGGGTGAGCTGGAAGGACACACACCATGTCCTTGGTTCCACAAACTTGCCCATGTGGCTCTTCTTCCCGGAGGACACCTGGAACATGTCATTTAATAAAACAACTGCGGAATCCGGGGTTGGCTGCGGAAACTGGGATCAGCCGCAGAAACGCTGTGTGAGCTGCGGAAACGCAGCACTTTGAACCAAAATTCTAAACCAACAACAGTTATTAGCATAATTAGCAAACCATGTAAAAAGTCCTAAAATACAATGATTTGAGCAATTTGATGGAGGGAATGAGTGGCAAAAGAAGGAAATGAATAGGAAAAGGAGGCTGAGAGGATGTGTAAAGAAATGCAGGTTTGAGGCTCAACATACCCCCACTGTGAAGGTGTTGCATGTCCTCATGCAACCAAAACTTTTTCATTGTTTTCAATCCATGTGCTCAGATGCTTCTGCCAAAACATCTAGCCTTCTTCTCTTTCTCCTTGCTGCCAAAATTGTCCTTGGTTTTCTGACTAAACACCTGAATTTCAAATTGATCAATGCCCTGCTCAGCTTCTTACATTTTCTCTTCAATTTTCTGTTCTTCTTCTGCCAGAGTCCTAAGTGAAGCATGGTATTGTCATGGACAATTTTGTCCACCTTGCTTTGTTCTTTCAATGCTTCGTTTTCTTGTTTAATATGCCGGTTCAGGACTTCTAGCTCAAACACCTCCTGTTTTAAGGATTTGAACTGTTCATCAAGGGGCAATATAGTGCTTGGACCTGCAACTGATTGCTCCAAGGTCTCTAAGTAGTTATAGGCTTCTTGCTGGGTGGAATCTACCTCAGGTGTTTTTCTCGGCCTGAACTCAAATTCTGATAAAGGAGGACTGTTTTCTCTTTCCTGTTGAAAAGGAATTTCCTCACGTGGAGGACTTGCCTCTATGTCTTGCTGAGCTGGACCTTTTTCAGGTGTTCCTAAGTCAATGAAATGTGATTGTTTTTCTTTAGTCACACTCGTTTTTCCTTTAAGTCTACTGCTTCTTCTCACTTGTGCACTAGTGCTCTTTTGCTGGGCACTCTATTTTTCTTTCTGTTTCTTCTTTGAGAGGGAAGCAACTTGAAGTTGTGCTAGTCTATCAGCCAAGGTTTGAGAGTCTTCTTCTACTGAAGGTTCAGGTGATGGATGTGATTCTTGAACAATTGTTTTCCCTTTATCCTTTTTCTGCTTCTTAGTTCTGGCTCCCTCCTCTTCTTCTTGAGCAATTTCTTGAGTTTCTACTATAGGAGGATCTTGGGCTGCAACATCTCTTTCTCTTCTCCTACTTCTTTTTGGGATTCTAGGGGAACTGCTAGAGGCTTCAGTCACCTCTTGGAAATGGTTTCTGATTAGAAACTTTTCCCATGTATCCTTGTTATTCTTCAATTGCTCTTCTATGAGAATTCTAATGAACCCGTGATGATACAAGTGGGATTCAATATGGCCTACATGCTTTTGGACAGTGGAACTCATTTTCTTTAGGCTTGCTAACAGAAAGTAGGGTAAATTGAGGGCATGGCCTTCCATGAAATTCATCATAATCCTTGCATGGTACATATACATAGTGCCAAACCTACCCTCACATGTAATAAACTTCTGAACAAGTAATAACAGCGCAGACCATTCTTCTTTAATTAGGTTCACAGGAATTCCTTTGGTAAATATGGAAGTATCCATACCTGGGTTCTTAAGCATGTCTTTCCATCCCTGATCTTCCAGCCCTCTGTTCTTAAACCATCTGTCTCCCTGCTGTGGTAAACTGGTTGCTGCTGCTATTGTGGCCTCTGTTATTGTGAATTTCAGGTCCCCTACTTCCACGGTGTGTCCATTGAAGGATCGAGCAAATGCTTTCATTAACTCCTTATCATACCCTCTGAATTTTTGAATAAACTTCAACCACTTTGCTTTCTTTAATGCTTCCTTCGTCTGTGGATACCCTTCTAAATACTTCGGACCCTCAGGTTCAGCTCTAAGCAGCTTCCCCATCTTCGGCTCTCAACTTCGGCTGAAGCTTTGACTGTGTGTGGATGCTCACGGGAAAAAAACAGGTGGATTACGGCTGTAAGTGGAGTAGCCGATGCTCACGGGAAAAAAACAGGTGGATTACGGCTGTAAGTGGAGGAGCCGTAACGTAATGCAAGGCGTATTGCAGAACTGTAATCGGGGTTTGAAACAGAGCTGTGGAGTTTGCAGTGGAAATGAGAGTGGAAATGGTGTGAGTACGAGGGAGTAGAAGACAACACGAGAAATGAGTTCAATGCATGCAGAAATGGAGTGATAAGTGGACGGAATAACGGCCGAATCCTTTAGAGTCGGGTGGCTTACACACAAGTCTCAGCGTTGGCTGCGGAAATGATGGTAAGGAGAGCCGTGGTACATTAGGTTACGTCACAGAGGTACGGCCAGTAATGGAGGAGCAGCCCCGTTTCAAGTTTTGAATTAATGATGATTAGGGGACCGTTAGAAAGGTATGAGGTGGATGAAGCATTATCGTGAAGGATGAGTGGGATGATCTTGCCGAATCATTGCATTTAGTGGCTCTTTCCACGATTTAATAATTATGCATAAAATGACATTAAATTGTTGTTTGGAAAAGATTTTGATCATACCTTCATGAGTTTTCCATTTGTTGATTAAGGTTGCTGACCCATTATTGCTTTCTGATCTTGCAGATGCCTCATATCCTTGCTGCCCTTGGTGATGATGATACCTCTGACTGTGATTTTTGAAAACAGAGTAATCCTGGTTGTAGAGACAGAGTGTGCTGGCTGCGGAAATCGTTTCGAGCTGTAGAAACTGGTGTTAGCTGCGGAAACGGTTCCCAGCTGCGGAAACTGAGACAACACTCCTTTAACTTCACAAAATAGTTAGAAAAAGAACTAACTGAATGAAATAGTCCTGAGAGGGACTTTTATTGATGGAATGGAATGAGATGAATGAAATGGAATGAAAATGAAGTGGAATGGAGATGGAGATGGAAGTGAGGTGGATGAACTGAAATGGCGAATGAGATGGAAAGAGAGAGATTTTTTTTGGAAAATATAAAGTGTCAGGTGCCCCTGATTTTCACCTTATATTTTCTGTATAAGGCTGCCAATTCAAGATTGGTTTTCAGGCTTATACAAGATATATATATATATATATATATATATATATATATATATATATATATATATATATATTTAACTGAAAGAAACAAAGACTAGGCTGATGGAGGAGAAGAATTCTTCTCCACCAGCCTCATTGCAGAATTTTCTTGGAATATTTTGACAAAGTCCTCTTTTGAAAGTTGCTTATGATAAATTTTCAATTGGTGGCCATTCACAATGCGAGGAGTTTGAAACTCATCAATAGTCTTGACTCGAACTGCTCCATTGCTAAAGACTTCATCAATCTCATATGGTCCAAGCCAATGAGTTTGAAATTTTCCTTTAAAGTCTTTAAACTTGGAATCAAACAGTAACGCCCAATCTCCTTTTTGAAACTTTCTCTCCTTGATATATCTGTCATGCCACTTAGTTCTTTGGTGCTGCACTAGATCAGTCCTTAAAATTGCATCTTGTCTTATTTCATCTAGCTCATTCAGCTGCTCCATTCTGTGCTTTTGGGCTTCTGATAGATTCATCCCCAACTGAACTGCCATCTTGAAGGTCTTGACTTGAAACTCAATGGGGAGCAAGACTTCTTTCCCATAAACAAGTTCATAGGGAGAATGTCCTGTTGTGTTCCTCCATGTAGTTCTATAGGCCCATAAGGCTTCAGGAAGCCTTTCTGCCCAATCTCTTCTATGGAGATGAACAGTTTTGGTGATGATGCTCTCAAGAACTTTATTTGTGGATTCCACTTGACCATTTGCTTGCGGATGGTATGGAGTAGATTTTCTGTGCTTAATTTTGTATTCTTCCATCAGCTTCTCCATCAAGTTAGATGTAAATTGACTTCCCTGATCTGTCACAATTTCTCTTGGGACACCAAAACGAGTAAAAATATCCTCAAAAAGAAATTGAACAACTGAATTTTCAGTGGCAGAAGGCAATGCCTTGGCTTCTACCCATTTAGTAACATAATCAATGCAAACCAGTATATACTTCTTTTGTTTATATGGTGGATTAATAGGTCCAATGAAATCTAAAGCCCATTTTTCAAAGGGTTCGATGAGTACCTGTGGCTGTAATGGCATTTCATTTGAAAGAGTTGGTCTCCCAACTCTTTGGCAGCTGTCACACCTTCTAACATATTGTTTTGCATCTTTGAAGAGAGAAGGCCAATAATATCCCAAAGAAAGGATTTTATAGGCAGTCCTCTTGTCAGCAAAGTGTCCACCGCACGGTTCATCATGACATGCCTTAAGGATGTCAGGCATTTCATCTTCCCGAACACATCTTCTGATCACACAATCTAGCCCTATTTTGAACAATTCATTAGAAATCCATGAATACTTTGAACTTTCCTGAATGATTTTCCTTTTCTCATTAGGAAATAAGTGTGGAGGTAGCTTCCCTGTAACCAAATAGTTAGCAATGTCTGCATACCAAGGGGTTTTAGTAGTTACTGCAAACAAATATTCATCTGGAAACTTATCCTCTACAGGAGAATCTTCATTAGTATTTTGGATTCTAGACAAGAAATCAGCTACTGTATTTTGTTTCCTTGGTCTATCTAACACAATAATATTGAATTCTTGTAAAAGTAAAAGCCATCTTGTAACTCTGCCATTAGTAACAGGTTTATTCATGAGATATCTAATTGCAGAATGATCAGTATGGACAAAAGTTTCATAGCGGGTTATATAATGTCTAAACTTATTGATTGCATGAACAACGGCTAAGAACTCTTTTTCAGTCACAATATAATTTAACTCAGTGGGAGTCAAATTTTTACTGGTGTAGTAAATGGCATAAGGAATTAAATCCTTTTGACCCAACACAGCTCCTAGAGCTGTATCTGAAGCATCTGTAGAAATATGGAAAGGAAGTTTCCAATTTGGTCCTCTCAAAATGGGTGCTTCAGATATTCTTGTTTTTAAAGTTTCAAATGCAGATTGACAGTCAGGATCCCAATTGAATTCACAGTCTTTTGTAAGCAATTTGAAAAGTGGAGATGCTATCTTAGTGAAGTTTTCAATAAATCTTCTATAATATCCAGTAAATCTAAGAAAACTTCTAACATCTTTCTGACAATTTGGAATATGTAACTTGGAGATGACTTCAACTTTTGATTTATCAACTTTAATTCCATCTCCTGAAATATGATGTCCTAAAACAATCCTTTCAGTAAACATCATAAAGCATTTTTCATGACTTAATGAAAGATTTGTTTCTTTACACCTTATAAGGACTTTTTCCAAATTTTCTAATGCTTCTTCAAATGAGTTACCATAAACTGTAAAATCATACATATAGACCTCTACACAATCATGAATTAGATCAGAAAAAATTCCTAATACTGCCCTTTGAAATGTTGCAGGTGCATTACATAATCCAAAAGGAAGTACTCGGTAAGCAAAAGTCCCCCATGGACAGGTAAATGTGGTTTTGTCCTGATCTTCAGGTGCTACCTGAATCTGATTGTAACCACTAAAACCATCCAAAAATGAGAAATACTTTTTGCCTGCTAAAGTATCTAATACTTGATCAATAAAGGGTAAAGGAAAGTGATCCTTCAAAGTTGCTTTGTTCAATTCCCTATAATCAATGAAAACCCTCCATTTACCATTCTTTTTAGGTACTATAACCAAAGGAGAAACCCACCGGCTATCTGAAATGGGGTAAATGAAGTTTACATTAAGTAACTTTTGGAGTTCTTCTTTCACTATTTCCCTAAGGTTTGGATTCATCCTTCTTTGAGGTTGTCTGATTGGTCTACTATTTTCCTCAATGTAGATGTGATGAATGCAAGTATTCGGGTCAATACTTTCATATCTGTATATTCCATGCAAATGCAATAGAATGCTTTTGCAAGACTTTGGTTAGCTCTTCCTGTTGTGATTTTTCCAAGTTTTTGTTGATATTCAGTGTTTTTCCTGGAAAAATATCAATGGCAGAACTACCAAACTCTTCCATAGAGAAAAGAGACATATGTCTAGATGATAGACACTCAATGTCAGAATCCAACTGAAATTGTGTGTGGTCATATTCTGAAGATGGTTTAAAATTTTCTAATGTGTTCAGAATTTGACTATCTTCACTAATCTCAGAAATGGTAAAGACAGGTTGTATAGTATCTTCATCATCAACCCACTCATTATCCCCTATTTCTGTAATTGCTTTTGCTGGAGGATACAGATTGAACTTCTTTGTCGAATTACCATCAGAAATATACATATCCCCAGACCTACAACTTATGAAAGCATCAGCTGTGGCTAGCCAAGGTCTTCCTAAAATAAGAGGATGTCCTCCTAGATTACTCTTGGGAGTTAAAATCATGAAATCCACTGGATATTCCCAAGAGTCTAGGGAGACTGGAATGTCTTCTAATACACCATCTGGTTTAATAATTGATCGATCTGCAAGTTGCAATAAAGTAGGTGTAAAAAGAAGATTAGGAAGTTTTAGCTGGTCCATAGTCTGTCTACTCATGATGTTGATAGCAGCCCCTAAATCAATCAAAGTATTTGGTATTTCTACCCCATTGATATGTGTTTTGACAATTGGACTAGCGGGATCTACATATTTCTGCATAGTAATTTTTCCCATCATGATATCTGCAATTTTTCCTACCAGGTGGATCCTTCTGGTATCTCTTGGTTTTCTTCCTGGTCTTTTAAGACTCAACTCCTTTATTGTTTTTGCTAGAATAGGAATCTCTTTAATGGCTTGTAACAAGGGAATCTTGATACAGACATTCTTCAATTCATCTAGAAAACTATAGTCAGGCAACCAAATTTGTTTTTCCACTCCTTTATCAATTTGTAATCTTTCAGGGAAAGGAGGTGTGGATAAGGATGCAGGTTGCTCAACTATGGGAGTTGTGGGGGTTAATTCTTTTTCTTTTTCTTTTTGAGTGTTTGGTTTTGAAGAGATGCTTCAGAACCCTTATTGGCTTCAAGAGACTCTTCCTCAAAAATGCTTTGCTTTTGATCATTTATAGAAGGTTTATCTAAGACTCTACCTGATCTGAGTTGTACTTCATTGAGAGGAACAATCATATAGGTAGGAAATTGTTGACCTTCCATCATGTAGGCATTTTGAGGGTTTTTATTATTGGGGTTTGGCAATGGCTGAGAAGGAAGATGATTTGACTTCTGTTGGAATGGAAGCAAGAGTTGAGAATTTGGATTCTGTTGAGAAGGTTGTTGTTGTGGAAATGGCAATGATAGTTGTGGATTTTGATTTGGAAGTTGTGGAGCTTGTTGGTTTTGAAAAGATGGAGGATATTGGTAAAATTGAGCAGATCTCCCATAAGGATTTTGCATACCTTGTACCCAAGATTGAAAAGGATTTTGAGGTTGGGACCAAGGTTGTTGCCAAGGATTCCAATTTGGTTGGGGTTGAAAATTCATAGAGTTGTTAAACCCTTGATTTTGTTGCCCCTGCCAAGGTCTCCTTGCAACAAAACAAAGAGATTCGATTGTATTTGGATCTTCTTGAAAGACAGCTTTGAGCCCAGGAATTGAAGGACAATCCTTGGTCTCATGGTTCTCTGAACAAATTACACATGTTTCTACAACTTTTGCATCCAAGGGACATTCCCTTAGAGCATGTTTCTTCCTACACTTTGGGAAAAAGATGGCCAAAGCCTCAGCTTCTGCTTTCTGCTTATTGTGAATCTTAAGGGTGTCTAGTTGCTCACTAAGACTCCCTAAGATGTCAGTTTTGAATTCATCAAGCATGTTGCCAATCTCAACCCTACTTACCGATCCAGTTGAAGATTTATTTGCTCTGATGAGAGAAGGATCTCTAGGCCCTTTTTGAGTTTTGGATTTCCCCCTTGAGAGATGGACACATAATTCTGCTATATCAGCAAGTGGAAGTTGAGATACATCTCCTTTTCCCATCATATTCAAAAGATCTATCCATTCATCTCTAATGGCTTTTAGTAAAAGGGCTTTCAAGGTCTCCTCATCCAAGTTACTCATTTTTTCTCTTTTCAGATTATATTGAAATCTTTCAAGTAATTCCTCCAAGTTTTCATCTTGTTTTTGCATCATTGTGAATACCTCATCCTTGTGATTGGTGGGCATACAATAGTCCAGGTACCTATCCAAAAATGCCTGTTTCATATCATTCCAAGACCTAATGGATTGAGTGAGTAATCCCATGAACCATTTCAAGGCTGCTCCTTTCAATGTTGAAGGAAACAGTTTGAGTTTTTGAGAGTCATCCAGATAGTCATAAGTTCGAAACACTACCTCAAACTCAAATAGAAATGTTTCAGGGTCCTCAGTCCTAAACCCATGGAAGTTTGGGAGGACAGATGGTGAGATGTTTTTCATTGTGGCTCGGGAGTCCTAATCAACTATAGGAAACCCGAATGAGTTATCCCCATCCCTATTTCCTCCAATGTTACCTCTACCTCCTCCATTGTTTCCTCCTCCTCCTCTACCTCTACCTCTACCAAATCCAGTTGCTCCTTCCTCTATCATGGTAGTTTCCCTGGAGACTTCAGAGTCTTGTGGTTCTTCTACTAAGGGTGTATGAGAATGAATTTCTCCCTCTTCTTCAGGTGATTCTACTTCTTCAATTACAATTTGTCTCTCTGGAGAAAGAAGGAAAGGATCTCTCTCTAATTCAGATTCGATGAAAGGTATGGGAGAGTCGACTCCTGCCTCTTGAATTCCAGGAATCCTAGGGCTAGGAGTGTAAGTTGGAGATGATGGAGGTGTATCTTGTCTATTCCTTGAAGTAGATGGAGTTGTAAAAATCGAACTTTTGGCTCTAGCTAAAAACCTTCCCCTAGAATCTCTTGCTCTATGCATGTTATTTTTTTATTTTTTTTTCAAATCAGGCTAATAATTCTCTTTCTGATCTTCCAGGTCACTCTAGGTGCAAGAAGAGAGCATACTCAAGAAATTATTAAACCAATAACTTTCTCTTTTCTGATCCTCCAGATCACATTAAGTGCAAGAGGAGAGCATATTTTGAGATGTTATCAATTTCCTTCCTTGAAATTTTCTTGTTTTTTTTTTTTAAGAATTTGGCTACCTAATTTCACTTCCCCGGCAACGGCGCCAAAATGTTTGGTCAATTTAGTGATGTCTAAATTGTAACTTTTAAATGTCAACCCGGGGCTCGTAAGCTGATGAAGTGAGGTGTACTATATGTACTTAGATAACCTTTTCTTAATCTTTTGTCGTTTTTATCTTTTTAGTTGTTTTTGATTGTATCTTTCCTATTGTGATGTGATGGAGATGTAATAAAGCGAGTGAATGTGGGTGATTGTGATGATTTCTAAGTGATTTCTTGAAACTTAAAGAGTATTCTAAAAGAAAGCTTGAACAACAATTGCGATAAAATCAAAGCTTAAAATCAAATAAAGGACTAATGGCATCGGCCCAGTATCTCTGCTGCTGATGAAAATGAAAATGAAATCTATATTAACTCAATTAAAAGAAAGAACAACTACTTTACACTACTTTACACTATTTTAACTCTTCATTTAAATCTAATCAATTTGAAATCTAAGTGAGACAAATCATACTATTTTAACCTTTTCTTAATCATGTGAGAACAATTACGAACAGGTCAGTAATGTGAGTCTTAAAGCAAAATAAACCAAGCTGCACTAAGTGATATTTTGGCTCCAATAAAGTTAGTTGATTATAGAAAAAGAACCATCAATAAATGAACAACTTGATTACTACTGAGCAGAAAGTAAAGTGCAAGTTAAAAGAAATGATACTAATGAAAATCAAACTGTAGAAAAGTAAAGGTCAGCAGCCTAGACAAGATGATCACACATGCCACTAGTTGTAAAAAGAAAAGAAAGAAAATTGTCCTGGGCTCGCCTAAGAAACCTGCATAACGCACTGATCAGTCATGAACAAAAGTGCAGAAATGTAAATCAACAGAATTCAAAGTTTATGTACACTAATAGACATGTTGAAAAAAATAAAATGCAGCAATTCATAAAGATAACTGTACATTAATATACATGAAATCAGAAAAATAAATGCAAGAAATTAAAAGTAAAACTACTGTACAGTGGCTGCAGCAAACATGGGCCCTCTGCCTACTTCAGCCAATCCAAAGAGCAGTTACACGCTTAGAAACAGAACAGTCTTCTCATAGATTAACAGCAAATGTAAAATACAGTGGGGAGCTTATAAAACGCTTTACAAAAGAGGTTTCAACAGTGTTTACAAAATGGATTAACGACTAACTATCCAGCGTTCAAAGAAGCTTTATTTATAACACAGGAAAGCAAACTAACTTAACGAAAACTAAGGTATTCAAGCAGCTGTGTAAAAACGCGTAATCTTGCTGTGTCCTCGGATTTAGGCAACGGTCGTTGTGGGCATTCAATCTACTGTTGGATTCATGTTTCCCACTGTCTTCGTGGCTGAGGGAGATGCCACCTGTTCTTCACGTGCTCCAAAACATAACACGCAGAGCCGTGCCACCGCCAATGACCTCTGTTGACCGTATTTGCTTCCTCGTTGACCACGGGTTTTTATGACCGGTTTGGGTGAGCTGGAAGGACACACACCATGTCCTTGGTTCCACGAACTTGCCCATGTGGCTCTTCTTCCCGGAGGACACCTGGAACATGTCATTTAATAAAACAGCTGCGGAATCCAGGGTTGGCTGCGGAAACCGAGATCAGCTGCGGAAACCCTGTGTGAGCTGCGGAAACGCATCACTTTGAACCAAAATTCTAAACCAACAACAGTCATTAGCATAATTAGCAAACCATGTAAAAAGTCCTAAAATACAATGATTTGAGCAATTTGATGGAGGGAATGAGTGGCAAAAGAAGGAAATGAATAGGAAAAGGAGGCTGAGAGGATGTGTAAAGAAATGCAGGTTTGAGGCTCAACACAACACTAATATTTTTTCATTTATAATAAGTTTATGTTTTCACATTCCATGTACCCACTTTGAGATCGTAGAGGCCTTTTACCACTCACCACTAGTTTAAGAGAGACAAAAGCTCATTCCCACTAGTACATAAGAAAAAAAAACTTATCATTATATTCATGGTTTTCACTTGCTTAAGAGGTTGTCTACATATAAAAGAGTATACCTCCCCTATCACCCTCAAAACATCATCTTCATATAGTTCTAAAATGTTCATAAGACCATCTATAACTATAAAGTTCTTATAAACCTTTTATATTTACATATAATAGTAATAATAGTTCTTGTAAACCAACATCCACTAAAATAATAGAGAAATACATTCCTCACACACTTATACTCCATCCTATGGATAAAATCAACATTATTATAGGCCTTGGCATGGTCTGTTCAAGAAGTTGTGTGCAAGAAAGTTATCAAATAACATAGATTAAGAAAGCCATGAATCGATGGAATAAATGAGAAGGATTAAGAAGGGTATATAGGAATTTGAAGGCTTTCACGTGTCGATGGAGGTATGTTGAAGGTTGTTTTGACAGCCCCAACTTGGGTTTCCTCACAAAAATGCAATGTAAATATTTTGCAAAACAATATTGTAAAAAGGGTTGAGTCAAAAGGGACACAAATTCCATAGATGAGGGGGTGGATTGCTTGGGATAAGGAATGTTTCCTTATGCAAGAAATTTGGATTATTTGGGACATCTGTTAAAGGTTGGTTGGTGTGTTTTCTTAATGGAATGGTTCTTGAATTAAAATGGGTTGCAAAGAAAAGTACACATGCCCATGTGCTTGAGAACCTTAATAAAGAAAGAGGGCATGGAAAATCTATGAAGGCTAGACTGTGCAAGGCAACAAGGGAAATGATGGGAGTCCCTGCACAACAAGGAAAAGTAGTAGAGGAAAAGAATGGGTTTGAACTCATGGGTAATATCATGGGATCATTCCTCATTCACTCAGGTAGGAGGGCATCCACTGGAACAACATTCACCAGAGAGCAAAAGAGAAGAGAAGAGAAGAGAAGAGAAGTGAAGGGGATTGGTTCTCACATTCCTTGGAGGTTGTGGGTTGAGATACTATTATTTGGAGCCCTGTAACATGTTGGGTTCCCTGGGAGATGTGGGTTGAAATAGAAATATCTGGAGCCCTATAACAATTTGGGTTCCCAGGAGGCTATGGGTTGGGATAAAATCTCTGGAGCCCTATAATAGCTGGATTCCCTGAAGGCTATGGGTTGGGATAGAATCTATGGAGCCCTATAAAAAATTGGGTTCCCTAGAGGCTGTGGGTTGAGAAAATAGTCTCTGGAGCCCTGGAAAATTGGGAAGATACCAATTCTTGAGTTAATATCTATGGAATTCATCCCTGAAGATCTCCCCATTTATGTCCTTGGTTTTAGTAGTGGATTTTGGCTCTCTGGGAAGGAGGAGAATCATTGGCACTACTCTTGAGGGTGGAGGTGGTAGACCTATGGATTCCCTATGTTGAGGAGAGTTGCAGCAGGTTGCTGGTGAGATTAATGGAAGAGGTTCTATGGAGTCCCTGTTTAGCTGGAAGATGGTGTTGAATCCCTTGAGCAAGCCCCTCAATCTCTGGAAATTGGCTCAGGAGTGATAACTGCAAGTAAGATTGGATGCAACTATCTAAAGTTGGGTGGAGAGTCCTTGTCCTAGACTCAATTTCCCTAAAAACTACAAGATAAGTTTTCTAATATATCTTCCATGCCCATGAATATATGGTTACATTTTTGGATTGAAATGGTATTTGTAAATGAACTGAATATCTGTTGCATTTTTTATTTTATTCCGGTATTGCGAAGAACATTTAGGACTACATTATGTCCTTGTGACTTTGAATGGTATGATGTGATTTGTTTATAATTAACAATTAGGGTCATGTTACATTTATGGGTTGAAATGGTGTGCTTATGAAATACATGAATGCACTTTTGCATGACTGCATAAATAACATATGCCATGAAGTCGTGAAAACATTAAAAAAATCTATAAGAACCTAAACAAAAACATGACAAAGGCTGGCATAAGAATCCCTCTTATTAATGAATAATGGTTACATTGAGGATGCCTAGATTAATAGGGTTTGTGTACACATACATACATACACACATACAGACACACACACACACAGATCTATATATATATATAGGCCACAAGCATGTAAACCCATTCACGTGGCGTTGTGCTAACACCGAGGGAATTGTTCCTCTTTGAAATCCAGTCATACCTTGAACTCGTCACTGGAGAGGCCTCTTAGCCATGCATTTTCAGCAACCTACATTCTCACCTTAGGGACATTGATTTTGAGGAATGCATGTCCCTGCTAATAGCCAAATTCCCCTGAATCCATTGAGTGGTGCCATATAGGCACTAACATGCTTTCTTTGGAGCATGGAACTTGTAAAGTGTGTCATGAGAGGTGAAGTCCCTTCAGGAGTTCACTAGAAGTTGTTAGTAGTGGGTGACCGACAGATTTCCAGTGTTGACATGTGTGGAATTACTTATCCCGATACGGGGAATTTATGAAGGCCAAGAACTCATTGGAGTTACTTTATCATAAGCTCAGGAGGGGTAGCACTGGTAGGTGCTCTAGCAATCCATAAAGGCCATAGCATAGCACTGGTGCAGATCCAAACGTTCACATAGCCATTGTAGCCAAGCCATGGCTGGCGTGGCTAGAGAAAATGGAAGCATAGCGGGAGTGAACCCTTATGAGAGCCACCGGGACCAAGATCAGGCTTGTTGCTCAAGATATGACTAACCTTCCCTGATCAAGCCATGGTGAGGATCAACTGTGAATAACGTTGCGACGAAGATGGGCGAAGGCTTAAACTTATAGCTTAAATTAAAAAACCTTATCTTATAGCCTGGGAAAATCCTAATCGTGGAAGCCTTGGATTGGCCATTCAGATCATGTTGTACCATGATTGGGAAGAGGAGGTTGACATGGCCTAGAGCTTTTATCACAGAAGTTTAATTCACATCACAAAATGGATCAACAAGGATGACATCAGTTGGGATGATTTGGCATACATGCAAGCCTCGTGGGTTTTTCTATTGGTTGAGAGTGGATCCCATAAGATAACTAATCCCTGAGGCCATATCTTAGAGATTATTTTTGTATCATGAGGAGATTGGCAAGAATGGTTGGGCATTGAGCTAGTTAGGCCGATGTAATGACCCCTCCCACATTTACCAACTTTTACAATCTCTCCAAGATAAACATGAGCTGAGTCTCACTATGATATGACCCAACCTCTAAGTTCCAATTATGGAAGTGGGGCCTAAAAATCAGAACACATACTAACACCCCTTAGAGACTAAAAATTGATTAGGAGCCTAACAACCACCATAGGTGATCAATTCTTGAGTTGGAACTCATTTTCACAAGATTAACTCCCCAACTACACCCATAACACAACATCCATTTATTTGGGAGGCTATAACTACACCCACAAGCCTATCTCAATGCGTTTAAGACCCAAAATACCTAGTTCTATGCATGCAGTGGTAAGATCTATGCCACTTTTTTCAAGATAGCCTTTAGAACACTGCCCATAATTATCTATGACTTTCTAGAAACATAACTAAGTTGATAAGAATTCCAACCATTCAAAACTTGAAAAAGATCATATTAACCTAGACATGCCTAATACATGATACTCATTTCATTAAACACATGGTAAACATAGAATTTATAGGTCATGAATACATATATGATCATAAACTTCTGAAATTCATCTGAGAATCACCAAGAAGGCTCTATGCCCGCTGAAGCTAGCTGCAACAACACTTCTTAGACTGTTCATTCATGAACCATTGAATAACTTATCAAATCATGAGAGAGATCCATAGTAAGAGCACAGCATAGAACCATGCATATAACCAACATATAAATAGAATAGAAACCATGAAAAATTAGCCATAAGATCAACATGATAGTCAGTACAAGTGCTCATAGATTCACATTAGGAAAATAACTCTTATTAACATATGGAATTGCCAAACAAGTTAGTGACTTCCACGTACCACCCGACCATAGATTGGCTAAAGCAAAATCTTTCTTTAAGCCAATCAACCCCATGCCATATTCAAAGCATGAATGTGGGATCATACGGGTTAAACCAAATAAAACGAACCAAGGCTTCTAGAGGCCAAACCACCTCAACCCTCAATCGCAGTGATCTCACCTATACCATCCAAAAATCATTAACATCAACTAGATTGGTCTCTTCCCAAGTTGTCAAAGGCTCCAGGGATTCATCTCAACCCACAACCTCTAGGGACCCAAGTTGTTACCGGGATCCAAAGAATTACCATCTCATCTCACAACCTCTAGGGACCGAAGTTGTTACAGGGCTCCAGATATCCTATCCCAACCCACAACCATATGGAACTTGAGAACCAATAAAAAAATCCAAATGGGGAACCCATTACATCATGGCTACCCAGGAAATGGAAAGGCAAGGCTTAAACCACTGTTAATCCAGGAAATCTCCATGCCAATGACTACACATAACAAAGGAACCACATGCATATACAATGTATCCAAAAAGAAACAAGGAAATCACACATGCAACCTGTTACTTGCAAAGTATCCTTGTTGTAGTTGTTGACCCAACCTTCTTTTATGTTTCCCACCAATTCCTTGCTTGTCCTTTGCTTGCTTTCTCCAAGTCCAATTAAATGCTAGGATTCTCCAAGAATGCTCTAAGTGTGCAAGAGTGTAAGAGAGCCAAAAGCTATAATGACCAAAAGCTAGCAAATGTTTCTTTGATGCCTTTTTATCATTGATGTCTCCATTTTCTTCGTTTTCCTTCATTTTTCCTTTAATTTCCCTTGCATGCATATTTGTGTCTCTTCATCTTCCTTTTCTCCTATTTTCCTTTTTTTTCATAATTAAATGCCATTTATTGCCTCTTTTCCTTTGCCCATTCTCATAGCCATTATTAAACCACAAGTGATGCCCACTATAATGTTTTCCCACCATTCATCTTGGAATATGTGTCCCATGACCTTGGTCTTATTTTATTTACATGGAAAATCAACGAGGGGCTATTACAAACCCCTCCCCCTTGGGGGAAAACCATCCTCAGTGTTTAATGACTCTTATGACCAAAAAAACATAATTCCTATCAATATTTATATCACAATTTGATGCAATATATACAACATACCAAACTGCTGAAAAATCATGACCGTCATACTGCTTATTGGAGCTTTATAACACAACTCATTGCAATATTTATAATACACACATGTTGTTAATTTTTTCAAATGCGGTAAAATTCCACCTTGGACAACTCAAATTACTGAGATAACTATTGCATTAAATTCCTCTTTTCGAGATGACCAAAATCGACCTAAGGATCACCCAATTTGGTCAAGCGGAAGTTGAGTTATGAATTATTTTATTCATATATGTATTATGGAATGGGTCGGCCCTAACCACACGAGTAACTTCTTGTGTCAACCTTAACCCCAAGTGAACCCTCAGGAAAGCCTATAAATAGAATAGACCTCAAGATCATTTGGACACATCTTCTCTTCTCTTTTGTCTAAGTTCATACAGGTTCATCGAAAGGAGTTTGCACAGGGTCCGAAATTACAGGTGAAAGGTTCGTTCTGGGTTAGGGTTTTATGGATCTCAATCACTGGCATAGAACATAAGTTTTTCGTCCATGGTTGCAGGCACAGAGTAGGAAAGAGAGTGACTTTGGCTCTTTGGTCTCTCAAATATAGTTCAATGAGAGCGACTTTGGGTTCATAGGCAGATCGAAAGGTTCCTGTCCCTGGTCACTCACACAAGGTAGCCCTGGGATTGACCCCTCCATCTCGGTCACTCGCACAACAACGGTAAGGGAGCGACTTTGGGTTTTAGCTATTCAGTGCCATTCACATCAATACCCCCGAGAGTGACCCTACAATCACATTTACTGACATATAGTGACAGAGAGAGCGACCAATGAGTTTCAGTTGCACATAGTCAATCATGATGAGGGAGACCAGAGTTCAGATCTAAGATTTGACTTCTTAGATTCAGTTGACTTCAATGATCTAGTAGATCTAGGTTTCTCTCTATTGTTATACAGATTTGTAGATTTGTAGATCTGATTTTTTAGTTTCCGCTGCAAACATATGTATTGGGATCATTGACAGTGACAACAGTGCTCAACAGTGTTTGGCACAGTGACAACATTATACAACAGTTGACATCAATTTGTGACAACACATTACATCCATCAGTATGAGGGTTCTGATTCCTAGCATGATTAGATTTGTTTCATATATATCATTATTATCTTTCTGCATAGACAAAGTTATGTATCATTATTCTATCTTTTGCTGCATCATTTGATGACGATCTAAGAAGAAGAATATTTGCAAGGGTTTTCCCCATAGTGGGTTTTGCCCTGGTCTGGGACCAATCATGGTGTCTCTATATGTGTGCACGATTTCTTCTACTGTTCCTTTTATGTTCTGTTGCATTGATGACGATGGTGATGTTATTTCTTTCTATGTAATTGCATATGCTGATGTATAATGGTGTAGATATGAATAATATAATGACGATATGGGGTGAAATTAACGTATTAATGATGAAATGCAACTATCATAGAAAAGAGCAATGTCGCCCTAAGAAAATTTAACATGGTATTAGAGCTGGGCTAAAGAAAATACATGGAGATCACCCCGATAATGACACCTTTGATAGAGGCAAGAAGTGGATGGTGGAGACCTAAAATAATTCTAGGGTTTGAAGAAAACCCTAGGCATATTGATGATTAGGGTTTGATGGATTCTATGGATTCTATGATGGAAATAAAACCATGGTTTATGGAAAAGACTTGAGATTTGATGTATGAAACTCTAGCATGGTCTATCTGAAGCACTTGATGAAGATTCAGTGAATCCCTAGATGGGATAATCCCTTGCAGATTTAGTTGGATACTTGAAGGAAACATTGGTATATGGACCATGGACATTGATGGCTCTTGAAGATTGGTTCAAAAGGGAGAGGATCACCTCTCATTGAAGATAAGTATTTCTTGAATCATGATGCTTCCTACTTGTTAGACTTATGGATATGATGATTATGTTTATTGCTTATACTTCATGCATATTTACTTGAGTATATGAATGTTTCTAACCTCCTTTATGAGATAAGATGTGTAGATCCTTCTTGGGTATCACTTTGAGATGCAGATCTAGAAAGAGATAAAGAATTACTTGATGAAAATATGACAAAGTGCTTCTAGCAGCTTATGTCTAATGAGTAGGTGCTCAGGTATTTGAATACCACAAGATATGCATGGTATGTTGTGTTTCAGCTATTGGCTCGGTGAGCCCTAAGGTATGATGATAATGTCTCTTTCTTTCCTATGATGAAAAGATGCACTTATTGTTAAACATTTTGACCTTCTTGAATTATATGAGGCTATCTAATGTTGATACGTTGATACACTTGATGTTTGGCTAATATCTATGATCCATCTATTGGATATCTTGATCCTATAAAGAAGGCTAGCAAATTGGCTCTAGAAAATGATACTCTTGATACTTGTCATGATGGATTTCATATAGAAGGATAGTTCATTAAATCCTATACATGAGTCTGTTGGTAATGCTTGTGAAAAACATGATGAAAACATATGGAAATAGTGATTGACACCCTTTTTGTTTTGATAAATCTTTATTGAATGACCTAATTTGATCTCATTGGTCATGAAGAGCATGGTAACCTTGATGCGAGAGGTATAAGTCTAAGATTGACAAGTAGATCTCTTACTAACTATGGTTTTTTCTTGACGACATATGCTTAAACTGAATTCCCTAACTTGATGGAGTGACTTGATAAAAAGTGTTATTGTGTTTGAGATCTATCTGCCGCTTTGAGTCTAAACCTTTGATGAAAGATTGATGTCATGATGTTGATAGCCATATGTTTATGATCTAATAGATCTACTATTGCATGACTCTACTAGAAACAGGTTGCTTACATGAATGAAGATGAATGATGCAGATCCCCAGTCAGAGGGAGAATCTCTTCTCAATATTCTTACCCTTATTACTATTTGTATTCTATCTGCATCTGATAATATTGATCTACAATAGATTCTTATATGTGAAGCCCTTACAAAAATTAGGGTTTATTCTCTGGACGCAGTCACAAATTTAGGAGATTTCCTCCCTGGATGCACACATGTTAAGGCATAGACAGTGTCCAGGAAGTTAAAGTCGCTCTTATGCTAACCTGAAGGGAGAAACCAAAGGTTTGATTGTTGTTGACCATAATTTGAAGCTTTATGAAGCTATCTGAATTCTAAATCATGATGTTCTTGACATATTCTGTCACTGTTAACTAATTTATGAAGTTGTTGAGTTAAATTGTTTATCATATAATGAATTATTGTGCATGAAATCAGATGGTCATCTGGAAGATGTGAGTACCACATATGTATTGCAGATAATAACAAGATCTGCTAGCTGGAAAAGGTTGAATGTTTTCCATAACATGAACATGTAGACTGAACTTGTGTTTTCAGGTGACTGGGATATGCATATAGATATGTCACTATGTTTGTGCTACAAGAGATTGAAATGATTTGGAATTATTGGTGTTTTGTCATGATGCTTGACAATAACTTTGAATTTATGATTGAAATGTGATTTGAATATAGATCTCTCTATGATAGAAATTTGGACTTGAACTGATGTCTAGTGATTTGATTTGACAATTGTTGATTTGCCCTGATATCAATACTATGAGGGCATGATTACTTATGTGGGTATTTGGAGATTGGCCTCCTTATTCTTAGCAAAATGGTTAAAACAATGATAGTTGTGATTTGGCATGAAAAATGGAACCTACATGACTCATCCTTGGTGTATGCATTTTCACCTCGTGATAGGATGGCTTATATTATGATTATGAGAATGATTTAATCAAGTTCGGATTAATAATGCATGACTTGTTGGCATGATGAAGTCATGGTTTGATATGAGATCCACTTGTCTCCTCATTGAAAGTATTAATACTATTATAATGATGACTTCGATAATGGTCGTGATCTGGCTTCTGAACTCTAATGAGTTGATTTTTTTATTGATGATACAACATTGAGTTATGTAAGGATGATTATATTGGCTTAGCATAATAGCAAGACATTATTCTTAGAGAATTACAATCTAGATATGTCTAGATTTGACAATTATCTGATGAAGTCAGGATGATGAGTTCCAAGGTATGGTTTTGATATTGATTATGGTTTTGGTTTTATATCCTGATGGTTTACTTATGATAGGTGATGAGCCTCTGATGATCTAAATAAGAGGGAGATGGCTTATGAAGCCCAAAATGATGTATCAGTGCATGATGAATCAATTTTTGGAATTTGGGAAAGAAATTCCTTATTGCAAAGCTATTGGAATTTGTTTCTAAATAATGAAAACTGTAAATCCTTGGATACGCTGATTTGAAGTTCAAGATGTTGTTGAACTTGCCATGGCATCTGAAAATTGAAGCATTCATGTTCCATTTTGAACATCCATCTGTATATGTATGATGTGCATAGAACTTGAATAAATTCATGAGTGATTTTCTTCACTTACATAGGGTTGCCACCGAGCATGCTTTGAAATATTTGCATGAGGTATTCTATTTTGAGAATGAGATATTTATCCTATGATATGTATTTGCATTGATGTATTGTTGATATTTGAGATTGTTGTTGATAAGCACATTTGGATGCTTCTTTAATATGCAATATGCCATGATATCTTGAATGAGAGGTCCATAACATGACTGAGGTTGATCATGATGTTGTTAGCATGGCTAGCTGTGAGGCATGATACATAAGCTCCTTAGAGAGATGTTTGAGCATGATTTGGATATGGAATGGATACATTGTGATGATTTGATTGGCAGTAAGTCCCATATTTATAGTTGGTACCGAGATACTCTCATATATTGAGACAGTGCAACTGTTCAAAACAAGCTTAGGCTTGTGGTTGACACCTTCTTGAGAATGAGGATGATTATGGTATCCTTTTGTGGTTCATATGATTACATATGATCTAACATGATATTTGATTTGATGTTCTATATGAACATGAAACAACTGTTATTGAGACAAGCTAATGATGAAAGCAGCGCTGATTGAGGACACTGAGAAAACTATTCCTACCCTGCTTGAGCTCCTAGGGTGAGGAATTAAGATAAAGGGCTCCCCGGGTTGAGGGAACTCTAGACAATAAAGCGTTACCCTATCTATTACCCAGGGTTGAAGAATGTTTCTCCCCTATCTTTATAGGGTTGGAGAATGTTGCTCCCCTCCTGGTCTTTGTAGAGTATACCCTAGTTCTCATCATACCCTTAAGCAGACCAGCTTGATGGGAATACAACTCCTTGTTTTGGCCAACGAGTTGAAAGTGTACTTGGGGTGTACAACCCAATTCGATTATGATGTAGGTGTTATACCACATGACTATTCTGGGTCATCGATGGGAAGATCAATAGGTGATAGGATGGGTTTTGATAACCCGATATGATTCCAGGTTGAGGGTAAGCTCCCCGATGAAATTCCAGGGTTGAGGGTGTAATCCCCTATGTGTTAAGTGATCCTATTGCTCGGTATGGGTGGAAGCTATTGCTCCCCAATGTGGTTGCAGGTTGAGACATGCTCCTTGATGATATGCTCTTCTATGACAATTGATGATGATATTCCGGGTAGTAGCCCGCCGAAAGAGATTCTAGATATCAAATTGATTGGATAAAGGGTGGTAGCTTAAGCTCCCCTTTGGTAAAAAAATCTTCTTCTTCTATATTTGAGAACATTCAGCATACAAGAAGGAAAAATCAAGTGATAAGTAGGAATAAGCAAAGGATAGATTGAGATGTACAATGATCATTTGTGATGATAAGACACTTGAGATGGACATGGCCCAATTACTACATGATAGAGATGATCCATGATGATATGTGATGACACTCAAAGATTCCCGA
Organism: Pinus tabuliformis; assembly: GCA_031772625.1. NCBI lineage: Eukaryota > Viridiplantae > Streptophyta > Pinopsida > Pinales > Pinaceae > Pinus > Pinus tabuliformis. Next base: position 645,918,726 of record CM062806.1, on the reverse strand, counting down.
ATGGCATATTGTTCGATGGATAGATATTGGTAGGTGGAATTCTCCCTAGTTGAGAGGGAGTTTTACTTTTTGAAACTACGGTAAAATTCCACCTTGGAAAACTCAAATGACTGAGATAATGATTTCATTAAATCCCACTTTTCGATAAGACCAAAACCAACCTAAAGATCACCCAATTTGGTCAAGCAGAAGTTGAGTTATGAATTATTTTATTCATACATGTATTATGGAATAGGTCAACTCTAACCACATGAGTAAATGCTTGGGTCAGCCTTAACCCCAAGTGAACCCTCAGGAAAACCTATAAATAGAAGAGACCTCAAGATCATTTAGACACATCTTCTCTTCTCTTTTGTCTTGGTTCACACAGGTTCGTCAGAAGGAGTTCACACAGGGTCCGATACAGGCGAAAGATTCGCTCTGGGTTAGGGTTTTCTAGATCTCAGTCGCTGGCACAGAACATAAGTTTTTTGTCCATAGTTGTAGGCACAGAGTAGGAAAGAGATCGACTCTGGCTCTCTGGCCACTCAAAGACAGTTCAGTGAAAGCGACTCTGGGTTCAAAGGAAAATCGGAAGTTCCGGTCCCCGGTCACTCGCATAAGGTAGCCCTGGGAGTGACCCTTCCATCTCGGTCACTTGCACTAAAGAAGTGGCCTTGGGTTTTAGCTATTTAGTGCCACAGTCACTCTCATCAAGACCCCGTGAGAGAAACCCTACATTCATAGTTTCTCGCATACATTGACAAAGAGAGTGACTAAGGAGTTTCAGTCGCACAAAGTCAGTCATGATGAGGGCAACTAGAGTTCAGATTTAAGATTTGATATCTTGGATTCAATTGACTTCAGTGATATGGTAGATCTGGGTTTCTCTCTATGGTTATACATACCTGTAGATATGATTTGTTAGTTTCCACTGTAAACATATGTATTGGGCTCATTGATAGTGACAACAATGCTCAGCGATGTTCAACACACTGACAACATTATACATCAATTGACATTAGTTTGTGATAACACATTACAACCATCAGTATGAGGGTTCTAATTCCTAGCATGATTAGATCTGTTTCATAGATATTATTATTGTTTTGCTACATAGACAAAGTTATGGATCATTATACTCTCTTTTGTTGCATCCTTTGATGACGATCTAAGAAGAAGAATATTTGCTAGGGTTTTCCCCATTGTGGGTTTTGCGCTGGTCTTCGACCAATCCTGGTGTCTCTATATGTGTGCATGATTTCTTCTACTATTCCTTTTATGTTCCGCTGCATTGTTAATGATGGTGATGTTATTTATTTCTATGTAACTTCATATGATGATATATAATTGTGTAGATCTGAATAATGTAATGATGATATGGGGTGAAATTAATGTATTAATGATGAAATGAAACTATCATAGCAAAGAACAATGTTGCCCTCAGAAAATTTAACACATGCATATATATCCTTCCTTATTTGTTGGATGAGCATATGTGTTTGATAACAAAAGCACATATATCAAACATATCTTCTCAATGAGAAAATAAGGAAGGATACAAATTTTGCATCTAATCAACCATCTCCCATGTAGCTTCATCGGGCCCAAAGTGCTTCCACTGCACTTTAGCCTTGCTTCCACCGCTTTGATACCACCCTAAGAGAATGGTACCCACTCTAATACCACCCTGTGGTATCAAATATCACCCAAAGAGAATAATGCCTGCTCTACTACCACCCTAGTGCGATGGGAACTCACTCCTATGATTCTCTCCACCACAAGTCCAACACCTCAAAGGATTTCTACCATTTCCTTTATTTTTCTCCTCAGGTTGAGACCCATGTCCTCTCTCAACTGCATTGAACTTCTTATAAGGCACTACATTTTCCTTGTCACCTGCATCCTAAGGTCTTCCTCGCTTCTGGGGCCACTTCCCTTTAGTCTTCTCATTTCCTTTCCATCCTCACTTAGGCTCAGACTTACACTTTGACAACTCATAAAAATGATTCAACTTTCTAATGGCTTCCTCCAGTGACCAAGGCTCATCAAACTTAATCCACTCTTTGAATGCTACTGGAAACCCACTGATGAACCTTTGAATCTTCGCTTTCTCATCCTTAAGATAAGGCACATACCTTAATAGCTCCAAAAATTTGCTAGTATACTCATCATTTTTCATGGAACCCATCTTTAGCTTATAAAATTCCTTAGCCCTGTCATCGTACTATCTTTCGGATAGGTACTTCTTCTTGAAGAGTCTCTCATACTCATCCCAAATCAACCCCTCTTCTCTAATACTTCTAACATTCTTCACATCTTCCCACCATCTATCTACTTTCCCTTTGAGACTGAAGTTAGCTATCTTGGGTTTCATGTTCTCTATATACTCATGCAATCTGAAGAGCTTATTTATCCCTTTCATCCATGCTTCTACACCTTATGATCTCTTCATCTCTCCATCAAATGTAGGAGGCTTGGATTTCTTGTACTCTTCTAGAAAATATCCCCTACCACTCCTCCTATAAGGATGATAGTGGTGATGGCAATGATGTCTCTCAGAACTGGAACTTGAGTGAAATCCATAAGTACTACCCCTCTTGTTAGGTGTATCTAAAGATCTTCCATCTCTGACTGTATCATCTATGTCCAACCCATGTCCTCTAGGTGACCTGCTTCCATATGCCCCATTTGTTTTTTATTCATGTCCCTGACTGATCCCCACCTATCCTTGCTTTTGCAAATCTTAAAGCCTCTAAAGTATGACTGCATTAACTTCTTCTTGCTTTTCCTGAGCTTTGGAAAGTCTTTCTTGCAACTTTTGATCTCTACATTCAAACTCCTCAACGTATCTGCTAAATCAAGAGAGTAAGCTTCTCCTTGTACCCAACTGACCTTTCCCATTCCATATAATTCACATCGGGCCTGTAAGGGGAGTTATGTGAACTATATTCCACCATTATGCTCTTCATCTGTGATCTTCTATCTCTTGCAAACATGTCATGTTAGATAAACCAAAAAGAGACATAATCAAAATCATACCTCAGTGAATCTCAAGGGAGGCTATCTCATCTTCACAATCAATCCATATTAACATGATATAGATACATAATGACATCAACATATCAACATCATGCATGATAACAAAAAACTACAATAATTACCACATGCATAATAACTATAACCATCACAATGCACACATAACAATATGCATTTTAGCCCATCTAGTCCAAGTGTTTGAACTTGGAAGTTCTGATACCACCCTGTAGTATCAGATATTACCCTGTGGTATCAGATATCACCATGTGGTATCAGATATCACCCAAATTGAACATTACCTGCTCTGATACCACCCTGTAACACCCCCTCCCATATTTACCCACCTTTACAAGTTCTCAAGGGTAAACATGAGATGAGTGTCACTATGATATGACCCGACCTCCAAGTTCCAGTTATGGAAATGGGGCTTACAAATCAAAACACATACTAACATCCCTTAGGGACTACAAACCACTCAGGAGCCTAACAACCACCCCAGGTGGTCAATCCCTAAGTTGGAACTCATTTTTACAAGATTAACTCCCCAAACACACCCATAACACAACATCTATGAGGTTGGGAGGCTATAACCGCACCCACAAGCTTGTCTCCATGCGGTCATGACCCAAAATACCCAATGTTGTGCATGCGGTGGAAATATCTATGCCAATTTTTCAGGATAGCCTTCAAAACACTACCTGAAACTATCTATGAATTTCCAGAAACATAACTAATATTATAACAATGCCAACTACTGAAAACTTGAGAAATATCTTGACCTAGACATGGCCAATACATGATACCCATTTTGTCAAACACATGGTACACATAGAAGCTACAGGTCATGAATGCATATCTGATCATAAAATTATGAAATTAATTTGTTGGGTGTGGAGCCTGATTATCTTCTGTATTCAAAGGTATCGTCGCATTGGACCCTAGTTCATAATGGGGCGACAACGCCGCCCGTAAAATATTCACTGCAGGGGGGTCCGGGGGGGGCAGCTGCGACCTTTGGGAGCCCCCCCCCCGGCGAGGGGATCGGGGGTAGCGCCCCTGAAGCTAAGAATAGATGTAAAATTGCCTTGTAAAATGTTGTAATTTCATAGTCAATCTGGGCCATTCATTAGGTGGAGATCTAATGGTAGAAGTTATGTTTAATTTAGGGTTTTTTGCCCTAGAAGGCAACCCCTCACTATATATGAGGGAATTGTATTGCATCTATGTATATCTGTATTTTGAGTGAGGAAGAGAGAGGAGATAGAGAGCGAAGAGGGAATTACAACGGATCTGCTGTAGGTTGTATCTCTTTAGTTTGCTGGATAATCTAAAAAGAAGGACTAGATGTTTCTCCGTGGACATAGCACAAACTGGGTGAACCACGTATATCTGTGTCTCTCTTGTTTTATGCGTTTTCTATGTTTATATTTCTGCAATATTTTATGTATTCCATTGCTCTGTAATATATAATTATCTAACAACTAGTATTAGTGCCAAAGGTCTTTTTTGGCTGATAAACTCGTAGGAGAGAAGGGTTCCTAGTTCGAGTGGGAGCAATGGCAAAAGATGGTAGGTTTAGGGTCGAAAAATTTAATGGCCAAAAATATCAGCTGTGGAATATGCAGATGGAAGATTATTTGCACTAGAGAGATCTGTACCAAACATTGAGCGGAAAGAAAACGAAGCTGATGAGTATGACAAACAAAAAATAGGATATTATCGACAGAAAAGTACTTGGAACAATACCGTTGTGCCTAGCGACATCTGTAGTGTTTAATATTTCAAAGGAAATGACAACAGAGGATTTAATGTTGACATTGGACAAAATATATGAAAAACCCTCGGCCTCAAATAAGGTATTTCATATGAAGCGTTTATTTAATATGAAGATGTCAGAAGGTGGATCTGTCGCTGATCATTTAAATGAGTCTAAGACAGTTACCAGTTAGTTAAGTTCTGTAGGGGTAACTTTTGATGGTGAAGTTAGGGCTCTGTTATTTCTGTGCTCATTGCCTGAAAGTTGGAATTGTTTAGTTATGGCCATTAGTAACTCTGTCTTTGGATCTAGTACTTTAAAGTTTGATGATGTTGTCGGTGCAATCCTTAGCGAGGAAATGTGACGGAAAAGCTCTGATGAGACATCAGGAAATGCTTTGACTACAGAGACTAGGGGAAGAAAAATGGAAAGAGGAAAGAGCCCTGGATATCACAGTAAGTCAAGAAAAGGTAGATCCAAGTCCAGATCGGGGATAGTGTGCTGGAAATGTGGGAAGAAAGGACACCCGAAGAAAGACTGCAAGTCTTGAAAGGGAAAAGAAGGAGACGTGCAACAAGAAAATAATCATGAAGCGAATGTAAGAGGGGATGTGTTGCAAGAAGCTTTGATTCTTTTATTAGAAAATATTATTGATGCCTGGGTGGTAGATTCAGGGGCCTCATTCCTTGCCACACCTGATAGGAAACATTTTTATGATTATGTTCAAGGAGATTTTGGACAGGTTCGATTGGGTGATGATAAACCCTATAGAATCATTGGAATGGGTACAATTTTCATAAAACAGCAAAATGGAAATCAATGGCTATTGAAGGAGGTAAGGCATATTCCAAATCTGAAGAAAAATTTGATTTCAACAGGGCAATTGGGAGGTGAATGTTGCGTAGCTACTTTCACATATAAAACCTAGAAGGTCACTAAAGGATCCTTGGTAATAGCGAAAGGAGGAAAGGTTGGTAAATTGTATTTATGCAATGGTATTTCTAATTCCGTTAAAGCTTTAACCTCTACAAGAGAAGATACAACATTGTGGCATCATAGGCTCGGGCACATGAGTGAGAAAGGGATGTAGATTCTTCACTCAAGAAATTTGTTACCAGGTTTGAAGCATGTTGATTTAAAATTCTGTGAGAACTGTGTTTATGGAAAACAAAAGAGAGTCAGATTCCTTAGAGTTGGGAAAGAAAAGAAGAGCAAAAAATTAGAGCTTGTGCATAAAGATGTATGGGGACCTGCTCAGGTATCATCTCTTGGTGGCTCTCGTTATTATGTTACTTTTATTGATGATGCAACCAAAAAAACCTGGATTTATTGTATTCGAAATAAATCTGATGTATTTGATACTTTCAAGAAATGGAAAGCTTGGGTTGAAAATGAGATAGGAAAAATGTTGAAGTGTCTCAGATCAGACAATGGAGGTGAATATTGCAGCAAAGAGTTTGATAGATATTGTTCAAAGAATGGAATTTGTAGAGAGAAAATAGTTCCAGGAACACCACGAGAAAATGGTGTGTCAGAAAGGATGAACATGACAATCATGGAGCGTGCAAGGTGCATGAGATTGCATGCTGGATTGCCTTTACAATTTTGGGCAGATGCTGTAGATACTACTGTTTATCTAATAAACAAAGGGCCTTCAAGTTCCTTGGATGGTGGTATTCTAGAGGAGGCATGGATAGGTAAAAAGGTAAACTACTCTTTTTAAAGACTTTTGGTTGTGAAGCCTTTGTCCACATTAATAAAGAAAATAGAACAAAACATGAGGAAAAATCAAAGAACTGTACCTTTATTGGATATGGTGTTAATGATTTTGGTTATCACTTTTATGATTATGAAAAAAACAAAATCATTAGGAGCAGAGATGTCATATTCAATGAAAAGGTTTTGTATAAGGACCAATTGCAGGAAAATAAATAGGAAAAAGAAAACAGAGAGTACACAGTGCTTGATGAGATCACAGGAAAAGTGATGGTGCCTAAAAATCATAATGATCAACAGCCAGAACAACAACCACAACAACAACAAGCACCTCAAACACCTAAAAGTGGTGTTAGAAGATATACTAGGATAAGTAGACCCCCTGAACGATACTCTCCTTCATTATATTATGTATTATTGACTGATTCTGGTGAACTAGAATGTTATGAAGAAGTAGTGCAGGTAGAAACCAGGAAGAAGTGGGAGTAAGCCATGAAAGAAGAGATGGACTCCTTAGCACATAACTAGACTTGGGACTTAGTCAGGTTGCCTGCTGGTAAAACAACATTGTAGAATAAATGGGTTTACAAGTTGAAGGAAGAAGATGGAGGTAGGAAAAGGTATAAAGCTAGACTTATGGTGAAAGGATTTGCACAGAAAAAGGGTATAGACTTTGATGAGATATTTTCTCCTGTTGTTAAAATGACTTCAATCAGAACTATTTTAAGTCTAGTAGTAGCTGAAGATTTGCATCTTGAGCAGTTAGATGTAAAGACAACGTTTCTCCATGGGGATTTGGACGAAGAGATATATATGCAGCAACCATAAGGATATGAGGTAAAAGGGAAGGAGAAACTAGTGTGTAGGTTGAAGAAGAGCTTGTATGGCTTAAAACAGGCTCCAAGCCAGTGGTATCTAAAATTTGACAGGTTTATGTCTGAACAAGGTTATACTAGATGTCACTCTGATCATTGTGTTTATCTCAAAAGGCAAAATGATGGCAGCTATATTATATTGTTATTGTATGTAGATGACATGATTGTTGTAGGTTCTAACATGTAGGAAATAAATGCGCTCAAAATAAAATTGGAAAACGCATTTGCAATGAAAGATTTGGGTGCTGCAAAACAAATCCTTCGTATGAGAATAACTAGAGACAAGAAGAATCACAAATTAACATTGTCTCAAAGTGAGTACATAGAAAAGGTGTTGAAAAGGTTTAATATGCAGAATGCAAAACCAGTTAGCATACCTTTGGCTAGCCATTTCAAATTAAGTAAGGAGGAGTGTCCCAAAACTTAGGAAGAAATGGCTCATATGTCTAAAGTTCCATATGCATCAACAGTTGGAAGCTTAATGTATGCAATGGTCTGCACAAGGCTTGATATTGCACATGCAGTGGGAGTTGTAAGCAGGTACATGAACAATCCAGGAAAAGAACATTGGATGGCGGTGAAGTGGATTCTCAGGTATTTAAGAGGTACCACAAATCAAGAATTATGATTTGGTGGTTCAAACATTGCTATACAGGGATATGTTGATGCAGATATGGCGGGTGATAGAGATAAAAGGAGAAGCACAACAGGGTATGTGTTTACTGTAGGTGGAACAATTGTCACTTGGGTCTCAAAACTTCAAAGTGTTGTTGCACTCTCAACAACAGAAGCAGAGTATGTTCCTACTACAGAGGCTAGTAAAGAAATGATTTGGTTACAAAGGTTTCTGGATGAATTGGGTAAGAAGCAGGAGTTGGGCAAGTTATACAGTGATAGCCAGAGTGCCATACATCTTGCAAAGAACTCCGGATTTCATTCCAAGGCTAAACATATACAACTAAAGTACCATTTCATACGGTCAACGTTGGAAGATGGATAGTTGAAGCTGGAAAAGATACACACTAGCTAGAATCCTGCAGATATGTTAACAAAAGTTGTAACCAGGGAGAAACTAAGAATTTTCTCAATTTCAATTGGTATTCAAATATGATGAAGAAGATGAGAAACAACTAGGTCCCAGTGGAGTCATTGTTCAGCAAATGAAGCAGCGGTGGAGTTGCTATAATCAGTCTCCAAGTGGGAGATTGTTGGATGTGGAGCCTGATTATCTTCTGTATTCAAAGGTATCGCCGCATTGGACCCCAGTTCGTAATGGGGCGGCAACGTCGCCCATAAAATATTCGCTGTAGCGGGGGTCCGGGGGGGGGGGGGCGGCTATGACCTTTGGGAGCCCCCCCCGGCGGGGGGATCGGGGGCAACGCTCGCAAAGCTAAAAATAGATGTAAAATTGCCTTGTAAAATGTTATAATTTCGTAGTCAATCTAGGCCGTTCATTAGGCGAAGATCCAACAGAAGAAGTTATGTCTAATTTAGGGTTTTTTGCCCTAGAAGGAAACCCCTCGCTATATATGAGGGAATTGTATTGCGTCTATGTATATCTGTATTCTGAGTGAGGAAGAGAGAGGAGATTGAGAGCGAAGAGGGAATTATAGTGGATCTGCTGTAGGTTGTATCTCTTCAGTTTGCTGGATAATATAAAAAGAAGGACTGACTGTTTCTCCGTGGACCTAGCCCAAACTTGGTGAACCACGTATATCTGTGTCTCTCTTGTTTTATGCGTTTTCTGTGTTTATATTTCTGCAATATTTTATGTATTCCATTGCTCTGTAATATATAATTCTCTAACATCATCTGAAAATCACCAAGAAGGATTTATGCCCTTTCAAGGTGGTTGCAACAACACTTGTTAGCTCATGCATTCATCAACCATTTAATAAATTATCAAATCATGAGAGAGATCCATAGTAAGAGCACATCATAGAACCATGTATATAACTAGCATATAACCAGAATAGAAAACATGAAATTTTTTCCATAATTTCAACGTGATAGTAGTACAAGTGCTCATTGATTCACAATAGGAAAATAACTCATATTAACATATGGAATTGCCAACCAAGTCAAGGACTTCCACATACCACCCGACTATAATTGTTTTAACCAAAATATCTCTTTCAGCCAATCACCCCTGCACCATATTACAAGCATGAATGTGGGATCATATGAGTTAAACTAAATAAAACCAACCATGGATTATAGAGGCCAACCACCTCAACCCTCAACCATAATGATCTCATACATATGGTCCTGAAATCTCTACAATCAACCATATTGGTTTCTTCCCAAGCTGTCCAGGGCTTCAGGGATTCCATCTCAACCCATAGCCTCCACGTACCCAAGCTGTTACAAGGTTCCAGAGAACTACCATCTCAACCCACAACCTCTAGGGACCTAAGTTTTTCTAGGGCTCCAGAGATCCTATCCCAACCCAGAAATACATTGAACTTCAGAACCAATCATAAAATCCAAATGGGGAACCCACTACATCATGGCTATCTAGGAAATGGCAAGGAAAGGCTGAAACCACTGCCAATCCAGGAAAATATCCATGCCAATGAAAACACATAACCAAGGAACCACATGCATATACCATGCATCAAAAAACCAACAAGGAAATCACACATGCAACCTATTACTTGCAAAGTATCCTTGTTGTCACTGTTGATCCAACCTTCTCTTCCATTGCCCATCAATTCCTTGCTTGTCCTTTTCTTACTTTCTCCAAGTCCAAGTGAATACTAGGATACTCCAAGAATGCTCTAAGTATGCAAGAGTGTAAGAGAGCCAAAATCTATCTGAAAAATTCTGTAATGACCAAAAACTAACAAATGTTTCTCTAATGCCTTTTTATCATTGATGTCTCATTTTTCTTCAGTTTCCTTCATTTTCCCTCTAATTTCTCTTATATTCAAATTTGTGTCACTTCATCTTCATTTTCTCCTATTTCCTTTATTTTCATAATTAAATGCCATTTATTGCCTCTTTTCCTTTGCCAGTTTCCATAACCATTATTAAACCACAAATGATTCCCACTATAATGTTTGCCCATCATTCAGATTTATGTGTCCGATGACCTTGTTCTTATTTTATTTACATGGAAAATAAACCAAAGGCTATTACAACGGAAAGTCAAATGCAGAGGGCACATTCCTATTGGCTGGAGTGGAGCCCACCATCCAGCTCATCCCTGGGGTCAAATCCTAGAAGAAAAAAGGGATCACTCGTAGCGGAGCATATGATGACATAAATCTAGGCCATAATGGCAGACACATGGACTGAAAACTATGTGATTGGTCAGGAATGAACCCACTTAACAACTCAATCCGATAGGTTCACCTCAGGACATTCGCAAGGGTGCAAGCAGAAAGGAGTGGGTTGTGTAGTGCAGGATTGTGTGGCAGTGCCACCACATGTGATCAAGAGCTCAAGACCAAGTGTCGAAAAATGCTCAAAAATGAAAGTGCTCAGATTGAGTTGGAACCTAAACTATTGGATAGAGCTCGTCCTCCTGATTCCGGCGCCGCAAACGGTTCAAAAAATGGTCTTTGTATGTAGAAGTTATGCCAAAAACAAAATCGCCCAATAACCCTTAATTTTTGAAATTTTTTCACAAAAAAAAAATATTCCGTGGAATACTACTCTAGGGAATATTCTTAAAAATTCCTAAGAATATTCTTTTTGGGCAGTGAATAAGATGCCACGTGGTGCAGGTGACGTCATGAAATGGGCGTATATATTCAAAATATTCTTAAAAATTCTTTTTGGGTAGCGAATAAGAGGCTGCCACGTGGTGCAGGTGACGTCATGAAATGGGCGTATATATTCAAAATATTTGGGCGGAATTGAGATTTGAACCCACGACCTGTCTCCTATGATTACTACGCTTTACCAACACCGCACACCCTTGGAGCTTATTATGTGGGCAACATAAATATCATTTAAGGTTTGACGTTATGATTGGGTGGGCCAACCCCCCATACGCCAGAAGACCACAGCTCCACCCGCCAACAGATATCAAATGGTCACTGAATATGGTTTAAAACGTGGTCACATTACCACATAATGCGGTCAAACTCTTAGTTAACGGGAAGTTAACCCAAACGGTTTGGGCACGAAATTCGAGCCCAATTGCCCGCCGAAATTGCTGGTCACATGTGCCGATTTTAACTAACAGTTAATGCGCAGTTAGTTTAGTGGAGATTTTGGCGGGGCCTAATTGGACTTCTACATTTAGTGAACTAGAGTTCTTCTAGGGGCAACTGGTAGTTGGAGTAAATGGCCATAACTTTGTCTAGGAAAGTCTTTTTTTGGACGACTTTATTTATTTATTTTGGGTCTCTTCGACCTTCTGAAGCCAATGGCACAAGTTTCACAGCCATCTGAGGTCATTTGTAGGTGATTTTGCTTCGTGGAAGTTCCAGGAGTCACTAGGGCCATTTCAGTGATTGGATGTGATGGGCTAGGTTCATCTGTTTGAGGTGAAACAAAAGCCTATTTTTGCTGTAAGGAACCTTTTGAATCCAATGAAGGTGTTTTCAGAAGAATTTGGAGACTTCTAAAGGCCAATATGTTGAAGAGAAGTTTTAGGCAACCTAGAGCCATCCATGGGAGAAGGCCTAGATTGGGGATGTAGTGCTCATTTTGAGAAAATGAACAGTCATTTGTTTATTTCAGATATGTGCTGAAGACAGTAGCAGAGGTTTCGGAGACATTTTAATCATTCTGAAGGAGTTTGTGCCATTAAGAATCTCAGGGAAGCTTAGTGCACCTACTGAAGGAATCAAGTCCAAGGGAGCCTAGATCTGCCTGCACAAAGAGGACAGCTATGACAGGGATGCATATGGTTTTTCTAAACCCATAGGTTCAGTCAGTAACCTTTTGGAGTTGAGTGTGGAACTTGTAAAAGAATTCAAGCCATAATCCCAAAGAGCCAAGTCTAGTTGACTAGAGCTCACATGAGACGTATCCCACGAGATTGGGGTGAACTCCTTATTAAATTTGTTGTTATGTGTGATGTTTATTTGCTACCTTATATGTTTGATATATATGTTTAATATTAGCTGAAGCAAATCAAGTTAAAACACATAAACAAAAGAAAAGACATACACCTCTTTCAAGCTAAAATTCCGCATAACGTCAAGTTCAAGCAAGATCTATTTTTAATTGAATCTAAGTGTTTACTTCTTATTTCTTTAGGCAGAGCCTGTAGAGGGCTAGGTAGCTTCTGGATCTCATCCTCTCTTTAGAGGTGACATATCTAGTAAATGCCCCTACAGTCTATCTCTGTATTAGAAATAAGAAGTTCACATATTTGCAGATTTAAACTCGGAGTATTTTTGCACTCATTTACATTATTGGAAATGGATAGCTTGCACCCTTTATCAAGTACATTCCATTTTTAGATCAACATGTACCAATCAAGAGCGAAGGTCATGCAAGAGTGTGACCCACTAACCCCATGTCTTAGAGGATGGTTCCCAGAAGTGTTAACCAAGCAGTATAAAGGAGTAGCAGGGCTAGCGGGGTGCTGGGCCAACTATGCCTACAACTTGGAAGTAGTGGGTGTCTCATTGGATGGGAGTGGAGCCCACATAACAACTCATCCTAGAGGCCTTACTCTGGAAGTGCAAAAGGAGTGCACAAAAATAGAGTCAAGTAGCAACTGATAGGATGACATGGTGTTTTAACCAGGTGGTCTAATCATAAGAAATAACAAGCGGAAGGGAATGGCCCACAAATCCTATGTGGCTCGAAGGTCCCATCCCAGAGTGCGCACATGGGAAGCAACGCGAATGCTGGGATAACACATGCGAGATGACATAAGTCAAGTGGTGTTGGCAAAGTATGCACCTGGATTGGTGGGAAGGTGGCCCCACCTGACAGTTCATACCAACGGAAGAACCCCAGAAGTATTAAGAGGTGAAGCGAGGGAGGATGTCAGGACTAAGGAATTGAGGTGATGTGGCACAAGCTGTAGTGGAAGATAAAGTCTGAGTAGCAAATTAATTGGAAGGAGGCCATGCGGCTCCACTATACACGTATGTTCGGTAAAAAGGCCCCGACGGGTAACAAAGGAGCACGCCAGGAATCGTTGGGATGGAGGAAAAATGGGATGATGTGTTCTAGAGGCATAAGGAGAACTAACATGAAAATTTCGGGATGACGTGGTTAGCTTGTGATCGTTTGATTTGGTTGGGAACTGTGGGATCCTTCAGTTGTGGGAGAGATATGTGTGTGTGTGTGTGTGTGAATGTTAAAAGGAAAGGCTCGATCCATGTATCATACTATGTATAAATGTGTATGCACAAACAAATATCTGTGAGGTTAAAAGGCCCTAGTTATGAGGCTCCGAGGATAATTTGAAAATCTCAAATGATTCGTACAAACCCAAACATAAGATCGATAATTAAAATGAATAAGAATACTTTTTTTTTTATTCCATTCATCTAACTTACTTGAGGAGTCGGGTTGATACCCCATTGGAAAGAAAGTGGGTTGGCATTCATTACAGTTGCAATGTCAAGTAGTGCAAGCATTGGAAATGGATGGCTTTTGTTGGAGGAGTGCATGTTTAATGGACCTCATCAAGTAGGATTTTCTTATCCTAGCAATGCCATGAAAGATATTTTTTAATGGAGGGGTGTAACATGTTGAGATTTGTGTGTTGGGTAGGGGGAGGGAATATTGTGAAGGGGGGTCATAGGATGGTAATAACAATATCTTCTATGAGATAATTAAGCATAAATGTTTTGATAGAAAATGATTTGTGAAACCCTTCTCTAATTTCAAATGTTGGAATAGGTTTACATGGTGTAAGTTAGCTTTGTATATTGCATATGTGGTTGATTTTCACTATAACTCCTTAAGTTACACTTGTTAATATGTATTTTATATAATTACCTAAGCATCTTAGACTTAATTACAAAGGAAATAAATATTGAAAATAGTCCATGGAGAGCAAAGGCTTGATGGTAATACCTCAAGATATGCAAGTAGAAAGAATCCATGGCATATCTAAAACAAATTTACATGAAAATATAACACCTAAAGTGAGACATGCATGGAGCCATAATCCTTGGTATATTTAAAAATAATTTACATGAAAATATTTTCAAGACAACCTTGTGGGAGAAAAAGTATATGATCAACTCAAGATTGAGAATAAAAGTGATTAGTGCAATGTTTGTTAATGCATTACCTAGATTCAGGGGTGGATACTCATTGATCTTGAAGGAGAACTAGAATCATCCTACATTTGGGGCTTAGGAACATTCTGTAATAACTGGACATAAGCTTACTTGATAATTTAAGGGCTAAGGTTAGCAATGGGAAATCACATCCATTGCCTAATAGTCGTGGGGTACTCTAGCATAATTATCAAGTTTATGATCAAGAAATTCATAATTAACCATAAACGATTTAGAATTGGCTAGTGTATTGTGAGGCTTCAAAGCTCCATTAAATTTCAATTTTTCATGTCCTTTATAGTCACAAAAAGAAAATTGATAGAGTTTCCAACCTGGAAATCAGCTAAAATTGTGGGTGCTTTGTGTAAGCGGGGTCCAAACTACCCATGTCATACCTTAATTCCAAAAAAAATGACAAGTACCTTGATCATAAATCACCACATGTCCCTCAAAACCAATCTCATTCACCAACATAAAGTAATAAACATGAAGAGACCCAATATCCTCTTGCACATGTTTAAGGCTATGGGGATGGGAGCTATTGAAGTCATGAATTTATTCCTTGTCGAGGCAGGTGGGATAATGTGTAGTCAAGTTCTAATAAGGTAGGACAAAATGTTATTTTGCATCTATTTTCCTGGGTTGGTCCTGATTATGATTCTCTCTTGGTTGATTCTTAAGTAGTTGAATTTCTTAAAAGACTGTATTTTGGCTGCATTTGTACTTATATATTATGGACATGGTGGATATATTTTCATATATGAGTTTCTTATAATTAAATTTTTGGAGCCAAATATTGGGTACTTGCATATTGGTCCTCAATTCGATGTTCCCTTAGTCTATTATCAACCTTCCTTCTAGCTCTCAAGAAAATATTTGGTTTCATCTTTTCTTTTTGCAAAACTTTCAATTACTATGTGCTCTTCCTATTATTGTTTAGTGTCTTTTATTAGGAAGGAAATATTTTATTTATAGGAAGTGTTTTCAAATTTATCCTCACCTCTACTGTAAGCTTCGTTCTAGAGGCCAATTTATTTGCTAACAAAATCCACTCCACTTGGTGCTTAGTTTTAGGTCTACTTGTTTTTTTTTTTGTTTTTTGTTTTGGATTAAGATTTGAAGCTAGTCCATTCTTAGTTCCCTTTTCATTATATACTTGTATAGTACAAATCATCGCGATTTACTTGAGTTGAGAAGCTTAGAGTCTCATTAATATATGGTACTATCAGACATACATGGAATGTGAAAAACATGTGAATGATAAATCAATGAATTTCATTTCTATTAACTGATATATACATTTATGTTACATTTATATGACCCTTGGTTTCATATTCCAAGGTCTATTGGACTTCCTTAGACTATTCATCTTTCACACCAACCCTTAGAGGATTAGGTGTCCAACATTCCTCCCCTTAATATGAAGGGTTATGTATGAGTCCAAGAAGAGAGTTGTAAAACTAAACATGCAAAAATGTATGGCAGCAGTAGGCTGAATGTGCTCTCTGAAATGTTGGTATCAAGGGAGGTGGTTTAAGGATGACCACCAACACTGGAATGCTTAGTCCAGTTCCCATAACTCTTCTAGTTCTGGCTGAGGTCTTCTGTTAGAGGAAGTGCTCCTAATGTTTTGAAGAGGGAAACCTTCAACCTTGAAAGGGAAGTCTCACCACACATAAAAAGGGAGAACCTCAACCTGAAAAGGGAGGCCTTAACCTGTGATGGTTTTAGGATTACCAAAAATTCTGGAATGCTTAATGCAATTCCTGGAAGTCTTCCAAAACTGGCAAGAAGATGAAGTCTTCTACTAGAGGAAGTGTCCTCAACTGAAGGCATGCTCAGGGGCATCTTTGTCTCTGGCTACAACCCTGAATATGTTATGGCAGGTTGTGGCTCAGGCTCACTTGATGTGGCTTTGAAGCTTTTAGATGACCATCATTTCCCCCCCTGTCAGATACAAGGTGAGATGATGGAGAAAAATCAATTGTAAGACTTTTCAATATTCGAGAACGAATCCTACTGTATGAGCAAAATATCTTCTTGGTTGTTGGAGCCCATTGCCAAGAAGCGATCCATCCAAGATGAATATTTTTTCTTGCAGGAGGTTTGTTATTGAAGCATCTGTGTGAAGAATGGGTATGTTGACCACAATTCTTGCACGGATGAAGATCAAAACAATGATATTTCACATGGCCAACTCGGTCATAGTGTTGGCATTTCACAATCTGTTGTTGTTGCTGTGGAAGAGGAGAAGAATTTGGACCAATTGAAGGTGAACTGTCATGAAGGAATCCAACACTCTGAAACTGGATGGGCTTTGACTAATCTAGAATATGAAAGGACACATCCTTGTCATATCCAAGACCAGTTATGTGCTTGTTGTGGACTAGCTCTTCCGAAGGTTTGATGATGGGCTTGGGAAGTGCAGACTGAACTTCTGCATCTGCATGTGACTTTGCTGCTTCATTGGGCACTGGATCAACTTGGTTCTTATGGGAGTTTGTTTCAATGTTTTGAATAGAAACAAGTTCAAAATGATGACTATATTTCTGTAACTCCTCTTGTTGTAGCTGTGATTCAAGCTGCAAAAATTCAATCTTTTCTTGTGTATGTTGCAGACATGTTTGAATGTTAACAAGAGTGGTTTTGTTGATTTCGACTGTGTTGTCAGCAGTGAACAAGAATAGATTTTCCAATAAATCTAATATTCTTTCAAGCTTAACCATTTTTCTTAACTACTGGCAATTAAAGATTGTGAGCTTCAATTGTATACTATATACCAAAGTTTTCTCTAGCAATTATGCACTATCTTCTTCTACACACAATATGAAGCCTTGATGGTAAGCTTTGGAGCAACGATTAGGATCAATTTTTTCTATGGAAGCAACTCAAAAGCAGAGAATTCATATATACAAAATCAACTCATCAAAACAAGGAAAATAAGGTTTTTGATGCCGTTATTTCTCTTGTGGGTCATCAATTCTTTGAGTCCTTAATTTACAATATCATAGCATTTTCCATTATAAAAAGGAATGACAGGCATAACCCATTTACAGCAACCATAATCATCGATATCCAACATCCTGCACTTCAAGAAATAACATTAACAATGACCATTGTTTTCACTATTTTTATGGAGCTCTGCCCCAGTTGGGGGAATTTCCAATCAATCAGTTCGATGAAGCTTAGCCCAAGCTATGTCAATATCCAATCAACCAGTCCATTGACACTCACATAGAGTTGCGGCCTGAATCTCGTTGCGATTGGAACAATGGTTTTATTGCTGCTGAGGCCAACTTTTCTCGCAATGAGGCTCGAGTTGGGCAACATTCATTCTATCACTCCGACTTGGGCCAACTTCCTAATAATGGCGGGCTTAGACAAGCTAACATATGTGCAACTGCAACCAGTTCAATAGAGAAATGTTTCAGCCAACAAAATTTTGGAAAAAGAAAAGGTACGAATTGCTCAAATGCCAATGACAATGAGAAGAGAATCTGTTGTCACAGTGACGTGGATGACAATCAAGAAGCTTAACACTATGTTGCAAAATCCATTGGGCAACAATGTTGGTCCAGGAACGAGTCAGTAGAAGCCATGGCGACAGTGACAGTTCATCTCTGTCGTGGTGTAACTCGGGCGAGGGCCTTCTCTACAACAACATTTAGCAGGGCTCAACCTTCTTCCCGATTGGTACCAGTAGCCTTCTCCGTTGAAGGCCACTTAATTGGTTTCAGCTTGCCGTCGCCACTGTCGCACTGTCTTATAGGACATTGGAGCGTTTCAACTTATGGACCAGTTTGCTCCCCTATAGACTCGGACAACAAGTGAGGAGACACGACTATTCTTTTCGAAGGCTGCGACTACGAGCACTGGCTTATTACAATGGAATTTCCTGATCCTCAGCCCACCCACGAGGAAAAGATTGATACGTTTATAAAAACCCTGGCGAAGGTGGTTGGAAGTGAAGAGAAGCTAAAAAATGATTTATGCTTTGTCTACAACAACCTATATGGGGTTTCAGGCCCGATATCATAGGAACTCTCCGAAAAAATGAAGGGCTTGCTGGGCGTTGTTTGGGTGTTACTTGATTCATATATTGATCCTGTAAATAAGGAGTATGGAGGAGATAAGTACATCAATGGGGTAATTATACCAGACACTCGGGTATATAATAACATGTATAGTGGAACATACAATGACAGTTCCAGTGACGAGTCAGTGCCAAGCCGTCGAAAAGCAGAAGTGCCCAGGTGCAGCAGAGCAGCATTAGAATATTTCTATAAATAGGGAAATGGCAGACAAATTCTGGAAAGAATGCAACGCTGACAATCTTTGAAAATGAATGATAACAAAAAAAAATATTGAGAATTCAATTACCATTATTAAAATTTAAACAATGTCATGGCTATCGCTATAAAACAATCTACATATATTTTTATAAAGGAGATTTTTATTTCTCAAAATTATATATGAAAAATATTATAAAACAATCTACGTATATCTTTATAAAGGAGATTTTTCAATATTATATATGAAAAATATTATAAAGAGTTTTTTCTTAGCAAAACAAAGGAAAAAAAAACTTGTAACTTTATTTATAGTCAAAATAACATTACAATGTGTAGATGTTTGCAATAAGCATTTTTGATAGTTTTTTAGTATAAAATAATATCTTTTATTTTATAGATTCTTATTTTTTATATTAATTTATTATTCCTAGGAGAAGTATTTAATAATCTAACATTTTTCTATCTCTCATAAGTTTTTCATAGTTTTAAAAGAATTTGTAGCATGTTATATATCCAATTCATGAGCTCGGAAATCTTCACATATAGGCCTTTTCTATACAATCTCTTACTTTAAATGCCATGCCTTATGACTAGATAAAACTAGTACCTCAATGCAAGAATATGTATAGATATAAATCATTTGAATAACTACATAATAGCCGATGTTCAAATACAATGGATGATCATTTTTTCACTCCCTCAATGATCCATTTGTCTAGTTCCAACTACAGGCCCTCTCTTGAGAGTTTGCCGACTTCAACATTATGCTCCTTGTAGACATGGAAGAGAGGAAATGAAAGGTTTCTTTAATTCTTAGAGTTTCTTCATAGATTGGTCCAAGAAGGAAGTTCTCCACTACACTCTCACCTCACATCCAATTAATTACCATATGTAAGTCTTCAAATATTTGTAATTTTGAAACCCCATACTTAGTAGCCACTATAAGTTTTTACTTTAGTGCCATTGTTTGAGATTACTCTAATGAGTTACGCAATCAACATGGTTAAAAAAAAAATAGTGCCATTGTTTGACCCCCAAATAAAAGTTGCTTTGAATTTTAGAAAATGTGAATCATTTAGGAAGAGAAGACCTCCCCCATGATTGTGAAAAAATATGGGAGACACCATTAGGCCCAACATATAATATTGTCAATCTCTTCCATTCTAATAAGTCGATGTTGTTTAACATGATTTGTCCAAGGAAAATGCTTGATTATACTCACTCCCTAAATAACACATTGTAAGGTTAATAAAGATTTACCCTCCAAGAGAGCAACCTTCTTAGATAACCAAACTCCCCAACTCACACTGAAAGGAAGAGCTTTCAAAATGTCATAATCCATTTGACCTGTCCAATCTTTTAGACCTTCAATTGAGACTCTAATCCAGACAACATTTTAACAAACTAATACCCCACGTCTTTCTAAACCAACTTTATATAATCACAATTCATGAGTTTGTTTCCTCACCATTTTTACATAAAAGACTTATGCTAAGCGTCTCTTTTTGTTTTCTCTAACACTCGTCCTCCACCAATATTATATTATTTAAAGCAATCTACATGAAAACTTTAGATTTTAGAAGACAGTTACATTTCCTTAAAATTTTCCACTAACCATAATTTGTTCCTATTAAAAAACTAATTTTCTAGTACACTTACCTCAACTATATTTTTGAACCATACAAACTCATCCTATAACAAAAATATATAATTTTAAAAATTATAATTAAAATTATATATATAATTACTAATAACATATATATTCATTCATTGGCTAAAATAAAATAATATTATGAAAATGAAATTTTTTACTTATTCTATAATAAAAAAATACATATAAAGAGGTCTAAAATTTGAAATTTAAAGTTAATGATTATAAAAAAAAAAAAAAAAAAAAATTATGAACAAATTAAATAATATTAAAAATAAAAGAAAAATAAATAAATAAAATATAAGTAATTTATATTTCTTTCAATATTTTCAAACTTTATTTTTGACTTAAAATATAAATAATTATTGATTTATATTTCTTTCATTATTTTCCAACTTTATTTTTGACTTAAGTTTCTGTCATCATTCCCAAATAAAATAATAATTAAAAAAAGTTATTAAAAAAATAATATTAAAAAAAATAAATGAAATTGTTATGTCGCCTGTTCCAAACAATCTACAACTTGATAATTGATTTACCTTTCTTTCATCATTTCCAAACTTGATTCTTCACTTAAGTCTCTCCCATAATTCCTAAATTAGATGAGGGAATATCATTATTGTAAAGCAATGTTTTTATTTTATTAAATAAAATAATACTTCTTGATTTGTGTTTCTTCTATCATTCCCATATCTCCAATGATAAGTTAAGGGAATATGGTAATAAAATAATAATCTTAAGGAAAAATAATTTTTTGCGTGATTGAGTAAAATAATAATCTTAAGAAAAAGTAATTTTACATAACTGAGTATCATTGAAATGAATGAAATTTGGCCATTTATAATATTTTATATAAAAATAAGGGATAAAAAATAATTTAATAAACAATTTTTAATATAAAATAAAAATGTCATAATTTTTAAGCAAGAATAAATGGCGTTGAAAATGAGATGAAGTATGAATTTACATATTTTTATAATTTATTTTGTTAATAAATATTAATAAATATTAATTATTTGGTAGATACCTATAAAGTACATTGGTATTTTATATATATATATATATAAAATTGTAATGTTTGATTTTTTTTTTCCTATTCTATACATTATATATTCTGTATTAAATGGATAAATTTAAATGTTTGGTATAATGAAAGTAAGGTTTAATTTATAAAAAAATTATAGTTATATTTTTGTCATCATGATTTTGAGTAATTTTATGGTTTTATTTATTATTAGTCATAATATTAGGCAATTTGTGTTAGATATGACATTTTTGTTCGATGTTTAGTGTTTGCTTATTTAGTAAATGATTCAAAATTATTGAATTTATGTGGAAGTTAATAACCATATTTTTGACTTTCTTGTTTTTTCTTTCAAGGCGTGGTAGGTGTTGGGGGAATCACTAAGGTGTATGATCTCTTTTAGGGATTACTCTCTATAAATGTAGCTAGATTGAAAATTTTGTTTGTTATTAGTTATTTGATCATAATTATCAATCCTATGAACAATAAAAAATGCCCTAATAGTAGGCTAGCTTGCCTCATTGTGAGAATAAAAAAGAAGACTCTTTAGTTCAAGGATATTATATTTTCCAAGTTCTAAAGACTCTAAATTGTCAAATGAATGCCCTTGCAATTACAAAAGATAATTTGGTAAAAGAGTTCTCATCAATTTGAAATGTCAAAAGTAGAAATAAAGAATACCTTCTAAATCATGTGCAACTACCTATTTTTATTAGCTTATAAAGAACATTTTTGTAAAAACCATATCAAGATACAAATTTACAAATTACCCATCTATACCTATAGGCAAATGTATCAAACTTAAATACTTACCAACAATAACCATAGCTAACCCTTTTTCATGAGTTGATTGTGACATTGCCAAGAAATACATTGACATGGAAATATCCTTTCTCTTATCGTCATGAATTTTCTAAGAAATGTTCTTAAATTACATATTCAATATCCATGGAGACTTAACACTATGAATGAATATACATTTTGATTTTCTTGCCAAGTTATCCAAGGTCAAGCTTTTTTGAGTGAAAATAACCACGAGGATGTATATTATTTTTAGAATTTTGCCTCATATATGTGTTATCTCATATTACTTTTTTTTATAAGTCAAAATATTTCATTCAAGGAAAAATATTACATTGCTATCTACAACTTTTTGAAGTTCTACCGACCCCACTCTTACTAGATTTGTTGGCCAGTAGGAAATTTACCAAATTTTTTACAACAACCATAAAACATTATGCTTTTGAAAATAGGAGTTTCCCAACAAACCAAAAGACCATCAACTCAGATCAATAAACAAAAAAACTAGCAGATTCAGACTATAACAGGAAATAATCTAAGAGTCGAATGAGGATATCAAGGATGGGTTCTTCGGTCGAGTGTTGCGGTGTGTTAGGAGCTTGAATTAACACTGAATATGCTTCTCCATGTGCTCTATGTGAGCATCTAAACGATCAAGGTTGTCTTACATCCTCCATTAATTCCTTTGCAAATCGTTGAGAAATGAGATATTCTCATTCATATCATCATGATTTTCCTTGAGAACTTGACCCAAGAATGTCTTCAATTTCCAGTGAAGGGTGACTAAGAGGATGTAATGATTTCTCCCCCCCCCCTTAGTGTGCCCAGGGCCCTGGAGCCAATGATAAAATTCAACTATAAGCTCAAAATTTGAGAAGGATTGTCATTCTCGGCATACAACCCTGTCAAGCTTGGGATATCAACTTGAGCATTGGGAGGTGTTGCATCCTGGTAAGCTATGGCTGCCTCTTAGGCTTGAATCTCAATGCAAGGCCTACTAGTTTTTTCTTGCTCCCCAGTGCCCCACATGCTTCGACCTTGTTTTTTAGGCATGATATACAACTCAATCAAACAAACGATACATTCCCGATAAGACCCCCAATGAGGCACCCCGATAATTCCACCCCAATATACTTAATATAAGAAACCATACAAATACCATAGCCAACAAGGAGGACAAACCCTCCCTTAAATAAATATTAGGGAGCCAAGATAATCTCATCTGCATTTGTAGGGAGGCGAAAAAATCTAGAGTACTAGCTACCTACCAAGCAAATCCACAACCATGCAAAAACATAAGCCAAAAGAGGGATACTAAAGGGTTGTGACCAAACAAACTAACATATATAGAAAATGAGTAGGGATTAGTGGAAAGGGCTCGAAAAAATCACCAATCCCAAAATTTGACAGAGGAGTCAAAAAATTAAAGAAATCTAGGAATTTACTAAAGTGATGAAGCTGAGCTGAAAGAACCAGACACATAGAATTACCTCACAATTCAACCTGGAGATGTGGGATGTAGCCAAACTTGAACCTTCAACTGAGGGATAAGTCTTCAAAATAATCTCATGCAGGCTAGGAAAAACGATATGGTATCTTCTCACCCTCAATCTAGGATCCCTTTATTGAAGAATTACTGCCTCACAATAGTAGGAGCCTTGAAATTTCAAGAATGGAAGGTTATTGTTTCTGGTGTTCTTGCCTACCAGGTGGCTCTCAACTTTCTTCCCCAAACCAAATTTTCTTATTAGATACAACCCCACATTCCTATAATTATCATCAAGATAGTTGAAGACCGAGATTAGAGGGTTTTCAGAAAATCTCCCTTGCAACTGACTAATAACCCACACCATTCTCAAACAAAGATCACCAAGAAGAAAGGTCAAGAGAACTCAAGAGGATCAAAGCATCTGAGCATGCATTGAAGACAAACATATGGTACATGGAGGTAGTGTGCCATGTCGTCCCCATCCTTAAAATTTGTGGGCATTGATGGGGTGGCGAGCACCTCCCCAACCCCCCTTCTCTAAGTTCATCTACCCCATCAAGGTTTGTTATCTCATATTTCTTTTAATGAATACATGTTTTCTATTACTTTTATTGCATATGTAAAATGTATAAAAATATATGAAATTTTAACATTTTAATATATGTATGTTTGTAAAAAATGTAATATAAATAAAGAAAAAACATCATAAATATAAATAATCTAAATGTGTTTGTGTATTGTTAGCGTTGAAATTTTAAAATAATATGAAATGTGGTTGGTTTCACAAGTGTCAAAATTTTAAAAAAATGCAAAATGTGGTTGGTTTCACATGTGTGGAAATTTGTGAATGATAAATCATGTGGTTAGTTTCACAAGGATTGAAACTTATAAATGATATGACATGCCATTGGTTTCACAAGAGTCAAAAAGAATTTGTACGATGCAACATTTGGTTGGCTTCTCAAGAGTTGAAACTTTTGCACAATGTGACATGTAGTTGGTTTCACAAGAGTCAAAACTTTTTCATGATGTGAAATATGGTTGGTTTTGAAAGAGTTAAAACTTTTGTATGATGCAATGTGCATGGTTTTGCAAGATTTGAAACTTTTGCGTGATGAAAAAATGTAGTTGATTTCTTAAGAGTCTAAAATTTCACATGGTGCGACATGTCTTTGGCTTTGTAAGAGAGGAAACTTTCACACGATGCGATAAGAGAATTGGATCACAAAGTTTGGAAACTTTTTTTAGTGTCCATTATTGTGTATATCATGCACATAAAGAAAATATGGACCTACTTATTGACAGTGATAGAAGTCCACCAAAACAAGGGGTCTCCTCCATATGAAGTCCCAACTAGTCCTCACATCGTGTGCAGTAGGATCCCCATATGGATAATAGGCATGGACGCCATAACTTAAAAGTTTTACTTGGTTTCAATAAACAACATAAGAGAGTATGCACATAACCTTTGAAACAAGCAAGTAAGTTGACACTGTGAAGCATACAATTACAATGCATATAAGGTACTTTAATGGACGAGAAGAAAGAAAGAGAGCCTTTAGTAGAAAAGTAATAGTACTATCCTAATAAAGACACATGAGAGCATAGAAAGGATCATTAATTGACCTGCAAAATAGTTCATAAGGTAACAATGATCGTGAAAACAAGTAACAATGCACATTCAACAAGATATATACCAAACCTAACAAAATAGTTCATTTTCTTTAGTATGTATGAACATAAACATATATCGTAAACATTAAAATAATAGTATTACAACATCCACGATACATGCATGAAAGTGCATTAGCTCTAAGAACTTCAAATATTAAGTGAAAGTTCCAAGATACATAATTACAATGATGTAACAATATTCCCAATAGTGCAACAACAGTCACCACTTGCACCTCCAAAGAATGATTATGACAAGCTAGAGAAGCCAAGGTTAAAATTCCTTTTGCTTGAGGCATGAGGGTTTATTTATAGCAAATGGATTGACCTTTCACCTCCCATGTGACTCTTGACCTCCCCCATGCTTCTTGATATTCTATGTAACCTTTGAGCTCCTACATGACTCTAGGACTTCCTAGTGAATATCCACATTCCATGTGTGACCCTTAGACTTCCACATATTTTACATTTTTCTCATTGTTGGAAATACAAAATTACATCCCATAAATTGTGGAAAAATATATGGACAACATAAGAATTTTACGATGACACTTTGAGAAGCCATGATTTGGCGATTATGACATGAGACTTCATTGTAATGTATCAGTGCCAAATTCTCCTCTTTGCTACTATGTATTTAATCCTTCAAGATATATCTAGCTTGTACTTCATCTTCACCCTCGAAATGATTTCGAAAAGTGTTGGAACCTTCTTAGTCAACATGAGTTTCCATCTCTCTGTTGTGGTCCAAGATTTCAATGTCCCTTTGTATGATAGCATTTGTGTGTCTCATCTCCACAAGGGTCCTTCCTGTAACCTCTTCTTATTGACCTCCTTGATCATCATCTTTCCATGATAGGATGATATCACCTGAAAATAAATTTCACTCATGAAAAGACAACATCAATCCCAAAATCACCTATTCTATCTTGTGCAATTACTAACTATGATGGGACAGGGAGAAAGGGTTGAGGGAGTGACCTCTTCGAAATAATGCGCAGGGTCAAGATGAAAGGAGTGAGGGTATGGAAATTGTGATTACGCAATGCACAATATAAAGGAAGAAGCAAGTCATGGATTGTGCATTGGGAAAGTCCAAGAGGCAAGGAAAACAAGCTTGGGCATTGCAACTGTGTAGTGCATAGTGATTGAGGAGGAGGGTTAGGTATTGCAAAATTTAGGGTTGAAATGGCTTAATAATGAACTTACGATCCACTAGGATTTCACATTGCTTAGTGAAGGAAAGATATATCAAGGACTGTGCAGTGGGAAAGCATAAGAAACAAGGTTGAGGGTATGAATTCCAAATTTTCTCAATGTGTAGTTGAAGAAGCTTTTCCTCTAGGATTGCACACTGTGTAGTTCTAGGAGATAAGGACTTCATGACTATGGCTTAGTAAGGCGCAGTGCACTCATCATTTAGCTAGAAGTTGAATATGCTCATGAGTTGCACAAGATGTGAGGATAGAGAAGAACTCTAGAATTTCCTATGCATGAGATCAATAAGACAAGATAATAAAAGCATGAAATAGGTCTTGAACATGATCACACACATATATACACCCATGCTCATAGAAATAAGATACATAGTACCCAAAACCAACATGCATACAACAAAATGACAGTAAAGTGGCACTTATCTCCAAGTGTAACACTTAAGATGTACCTTTACGACATAACTATCGACTGCAACCAAAAGGTGCACAATGATATAAGAATGGGTCCAACACATGTTCTAATGATAAATAACATCAACTAGTGCAAGGGAGTGTGTTGGATTTTCCTCTAGAAGAGGTGTCATGGTGCTCTTAAGATGTGTGAAAACAAGCAAAAGAGACACATACAAGAGTAAAAGAAACACATGCAAACACAAAGAAAACACAAGTGACACAAGCAAGAATGAAAGCAGGAAAAAGCGACACTTGAAAAAAATAGAGCAGGAAAAAATGACACATGTAAGAACAAAAGAAAGCAAAAGCGACACTTGCAAAAGCAAATGTGAAAGTTGAGAAACTCACCAAGAAGATGGGGCATTTGTAACCGCGAGTGAGAAGATGCTCCTTACACTCCAACAATGTGCATAGCTCAAAAGAAAAATATGAATATAAATATGAGCTCTGGACTGGACTCTTTATATAGGGAGACTAGACATGCAATTTGGGTTAAGATTGGTGGGTGCACTTAGTGCATGTCGGGAAACTAGGAGCCAAGTGTGAATTGACTAACTTGAATAAGTACACTCTCACTATAAACAAAGAGTTTAAAATCAATATCTACAAAGGATTCCCTTACATTGTTACTATCCATGAGGATTGCACATTCTTTGCCTCTAAGAACTATGCAAGCACTGTCATTAAGGACTATACAAGCATTGCCATCAAGGATTGTGCAAACACTATCTCTATAAATTGCGCATTCACTGTCATTAGGCACTACGCAGTCACTGCCATCAAGAACTGCATAGTCACTATCATCAAGGACTATGTAATGAATGACTTCCAAGGGTACACATTGACTATTAGGTTTGCTTAGAATAAGTTCACTATGATGGTATCACAAGATAATGTTATGCAACCAACTCACAAATAGATAGATCAACGACTTAAAAATTATCCTCTTCGAGGGGGAAACCTCCTTTACATTAAATAAATGAACAATTCTTGGATGATTCAAATGAAAAAACCTCCTTTCTATATATAGGAGTCTAAGGGGTCATAATATAATCAAAGCCAACATAACAATAATAATGTAAGGGCTCAACAATAACAATAGTGGGCTTCTATGGGGCATAATAATAACAATATGGGGACTACATGGGCACAACAATAACAAAAAGGGGGGATACACTAACAATAACAATGAGGGAATACACTAGTGTTATAGGGACCTAACATGACCCTCTCCTTCAAAAAAGTGTTGTTCTGAACACTTGAGTAGTCATGTATGTTTTTGTATAAAATTCTCATCCTCCCATGTGGAATATTCAATGGGTAAATTCTTCCACTTGATGAGATACTCTGAAATTGATTGATTTCGTAGCTGTCGAGTTCTTATTTCCATGACTGCTTCAGGTTCCAATATGAATTTTCCTTCCTCATCAAGTTTTGACAATATTGTTTGAACTAGGAACTTGTCACCTATAACCTTCTTTAAGAATGAAACATGGAAAACGGGGTGCATTTGAGAAGATGTAGGAAGACTGAATTTGTATGCCATAGTACCAATATTTTTCAACACCTTGTAAGGATCATAATACTTTGGTGATAATTTATTATCTTTCTTAGCTTGCTTGAGGGACATTTGTTTGTATGGTTGTAGTCATAAAAATACCTAGTCACTACATCCAAACTTCTTTCGTTGTAATGTTGATCTTCCTGTTGTTTGATTCTATTGTGTGCCAAAGTGAGGTATCCTTTAAGAGTTGGAGAACTTGTTGTTGATGCTTGATGTGATCTTCCACTTCTTGAACCTTAGAATTGTCTCTTAAAGATGATGTGATGGATGGTGGGTGATACCCATAAAGTGCCATAAATGGGTTCATTTTTGCTGCAATGTGGAAGGAAGTGTTATACCACCATTCAGCCAGGGGTAACCACTTGAACCATTGTGTTTGTTTATCAGATACAAAGCAACGAAGATATCATTCCAAAAAATTGGTCACTATCTCATTTTTCCCATCAGATTGAGGATGATAAGATGAGCTATGAGCTAATTAAGTATGCAGACAAGAAAATAATTCCATCAAAAAATTTCTAGTGAAAAGGGATCTCTATTGCTTACAATAATATTTGGGTAGCCATGTAGCTTTTGAATTGTTTCCATAAATGCAACAACAACTATACTTGCTTTAAATGGATGAGATAATGGAAAAAAGTGTGCATACTTGGTAAGTCTATCAATTACCACCATGATGACACTCTTTCCTTTGGACTTGGGTAAACCTGTGATAAAATCCATTGAAACCTCCTCCCAACATTGACTTGGAATGGATAAAGGTTGTAACAAATCTGGGGTCTTAATTGTCTCAACTTTATTTTGTTGGAAAAC
Organism: Pinus tabuliformis; assembly: GCA_031772625.1. Taxonomy (NCBI): domain Eukaryota; kingdom Viridiplantae; phylum Streptophyta; class Pinopsida; order Pinales; family Pinaceae; genus Pinus; species Pinus tabuliformis. The sequence continues at coordinate 645,889,178 of CM062806.1, read as the reverse complement.
CCAAAATTCCGCCACAAAATTTTGAATATCAGATTTGAGGCGATCTCAAAAAAAATTCCTTCTTAACCTTGTGGTAAGTTTTTAAAAATCCTGAGTGCCCTCCTAAGGGAGAGGTGTGCAATTCCAGAAGAATATTTTGTTTGAGTTGGGAATTCTTACAAAGGTATAAGCGATCTTTGTACCATAAAGAATCATTTTTCCACCTAAATATATATGACATACTTGGATCTTACTGTAACTTTTGAATGAGTGCCCACAATTTTTCGTCATTCTTCCATTCATCCCTTGCTTCGGTTATCCAATCTAGTTGGATAATAGAAATGGAACAAATCAATGCTTCCACATCATCATCCTTTCTTGAGGGTGCATATGCAACAACATTTTTCTTCCCCTTTTTATAGATGATTTAAAATTCATAACCCAACATCTTTGTGACCCTTTTTTTTGTTCTTCTGAAGATAATCTTTGTTCTAAAAAGTATTTAAGACTATCATGATCCGTTTTTACCTTGAAGTGTCTTCCCATTAGGAAAGGTCACCATTTCTTAAGTGCATGTAGTATTGCCATTATTTCCTTCTCATAAATATCTTTGTGTAAATACTTTCCTTTGATTGAACAACTTTCAAAAGCAATGGGTCTTCCCCCTTGCATTTTTTTTTTCCACAGGAAAAATCCAACCTTTTAATTAATAAAAAGGGTTACATAATGGTGTATGTAAGGGAGGCACCGAGCCAGAACCGCCATTAGGCACAACTCAGCAAAACAAAACGATCTCTGCCAGAGACCCATTACAGGAGTGGAGAAACTCCCTAGGCACTCAAAACAGTTGAGCAACATCCTAACGCCCACGCAACTGCAACGACAGCCACCGTAATAGCACCGAAATGACAGCAGCAAAGAGGCATAGGATTGCGCGGTTCCATAACAGAAAACCACAGGGGAAGCCGCTAATAAAAACTAAAAAATTTGCCCGGGCATCCACATATTGGGAAAACAGCCCAAGAAAGACAGCAGAGGCGAAAAGAGAGAGTGGAGAAATGGAAAAAAAAAGAAAAATCGACAGCATACACAGATATATACAGGAACAGAGGAAGCGTGGAGGAGGATTAAGCAAAAATCGGTTGATCAACAGGCCGAACAGACCCGTTATCAACCTCCAAAACAGTCCACAACCCCATCTCTCGAGCTACTCCTTCTTTAGAAAGACGATTCGCTTCAGAATTCCTTTCCCGGTAAATATGACTTAGAGAAATCTCCATAAAACGATTCCTGAGCCGAGAAGTTTCTTTAAACAGAGGAAGCAGAGACAGATTTTGACAGCGATGAGTCCCATTGAACCATTGCACCACATTCATAGAATCCCCAAAAATCTGAACTTCTCGCACATCTCGGAGGATAAGCCAGCTGAGGAGGAGATGAAGGGCTTTTAATTCGGCAAAATTATTTGAACCCTGACCCAGACCTACTGAGGCTTTAAGAATCTTTACTTCTGAAAAATGAATGATCATGCCAGCCCCACATCGACCATTGTTATCCGATGCCCCATCAGAATAAGCCCACGGCATAGATGGTCTTATGACTTCTTGACAAACAGCTCTGGAGGAGTTAGGAGCTTGGGGAATAGGGATGCTTTCATAGATGGCCGCTCCCTCAGCTGCAAGCCTTCCTATAGGCAATGCAGAGTCCTTGAAGATGGCATGGTTCCTGGCCAGCCATGTCCCCCAAGTAATGATTAAAGGGATGGATCGTTCCCTTTCGTTTAATGAAGAAAACCACCAGCTCTGCCAGGCCTCTAAGAGTCCCTGCCCTTCCCATCTATGAGGCACTTTTATTAAGCCAAGCGTTGCAGCCCAAAGACTAGAGTTGAAGGGGCAAAAGAGAAATAGATGTTGGGCAGTTTCGACACTGTCTTTACACAGAGGACATCTACCAGGACCAATTCTGCCTCTTCTTTGAAGGAAATCCCATGAAGGAACTTTCTGGAAAAGGACACACCAGAAGAAGAGTTTTGTTTTAGCAGGTCCTTTTAACTTCCATAAGGATTTAGCCCACCAGCCCGGAATTTCCCACCCCTTTTGAGACATCATCCATTTGTATCCTTCCTTTGGGGAATAAAGGCCATTCTGAGAAAAAACCCATTTTAACTCATCTGGAGAGTCTGAAAGCCGCACCGAAGAGTTGACGAGATTCCTTATGTACCTGTCCGATTCCTCCAATCTGTCTTCAATCAAATCTAAGTCTCGTCCTTTAAGCCACCCTTGATTCCAAATGGAAGAGGCGCTAGGATCAACAATCTGGTTTAAAGTGTTTAATCCTCTGTCTCTTAAGAATGCCACCAAATCTTGAGATAGATGAAAATCCTCAGAATAGCCAATCCAAGGATTGCACCCCAACCGGATCTGAGTTCCATCTCCTACATACCAAGCCAACCCCTTTTCAATGATGTTCACCGAAGCAATCACTGCTTTCCAGACCACCGAGGAATTTTTAGGTGACTTTTGCGGCAGTCGGATCCAATCGAGTGTTGATAATGGATCTATATATTTCTTTTTAGTCACTGTAGTCCATAAATTCTCCGCTGAAATGATCCTCCAAGCCAACTTTGCTGCAAGGGATTGGGAGAAGCTAGCAAGGTTTTTTATACCCCAGCCCCCCCACTCTTTAGGACGGGTAATTTTGTCCCATGCAATCCACGTGGTAACTCTCTCAGACTTAGACCCTGCCCACAGAAAGTTGCTGCAAAATTTCTCAATAGAGGTTAAAATACCTTTGGGCACCCAAGTCAAACTCGCACAATAGACGGGGATAGCCATTAAAACAGATTTTATTAAAACAAGCCTACCTGCCCGGGAGAGCCACTTGTGGCTCTAATGCTTCAAATTCGATTCCAATTTTACAAGGATCCACTGCCAGTCTTTTATCCTGTAATTATCTGGCTTCAGATAGAACCCCAGATATTTGAAGGAATCCTCAAGCGATTTAACTTCAAAGTTCAGAACCAAAGACACCCGACGCACCTCCTCTCTAGCCAGACCTGCACAGGTAATAGTAGATTTTCTCTCATTGATGCAGAGGCCAGTCGCTTTCAAAAAGAGGTCCAAGATCCTCTTAAGCGTCCTGCAATCATCAAGGCTGCCATTGCTGAAGAGTATAATATCGTCCACAAATAGAAGGTGAGTGACCCAGAGATTTGGAGCAACTTCTATTCCTTTCAATAAACCTTGACTTTTTGCTTCATCGATCAAACGACTGATACCATCTGCAGCCAACAAAAACAAGAGGGGAGATAGTTGGCAGCCTTGGCGTAGGCCACGTTCAGGACGGAAGAAACTGGAGGCTGCTCCATTGATCAGAACAGCTATGGAAGAAGACGAGACACAACTCATAATCCATCTTACAAGTTCAAAACTAAAGCCCAAATGAGTTAACAAGAGTCTCAGGAACATCCAGCTGATTCGGTCATAAGCCTTAGATAAGTCTATTTTAACAACAACGCCTTTTTTCTTTCCAACTTTGAGACTGTGGAGCGTTTCTTGAGCAACTCCCACAGCTTCATGAATTTTCCTGCCATCTAGAAAACCAAACTGCTCCAGGGAAACGTTTTTAGAAAGGAAGGGTTTTATCCTGACAGCAATGATTTTAGCAATTATTTTATACACACAGGTACACAACGAGATGGGCCTGAAATCGGCAAAAGAACCTGGGATATCATATTTTGGAATGAGAGTTAAAAATGTAGCATTAAAGGGTTGATAGATAGAACCTGAGAGTCTAGATTCTTCCACCACCTCCACTAACTCATCGCCAATGAATTCGAAGAAATGCAGGAAAAATTCTACAGTCCAGCCATCCGGCCCAGGACTTTTGTCTTTTTGCATCGATTTGAGAACGCTTTCAACATCCTCTTTTGTAATAGGAGCCATAAGAAGATCATTATCTTCCTCCTCTATAAACCGAGGAAAAACCTGGGCAACCCTTATAACTTCTGTGATTGTGATTTCACCTGGGGCTTTAAAGAGGTGTTTGAAATAGTTTACCCCTTCAGTGGCCAAATCTTCAAAAGAGAGCGCTATGTCACCGTTTGCTTTCTTCATTTCCCATATCGTGTTTGTATTTTTTCTCCCTTTTGCATAATTCTGAAAAAACTTAGAATTTTCATCCCCTGCCTGTAACCAAATCGCTCTGCTTTTAAGACGCCAGCTTTGCTCCCTCATCTGCAGAATTCTCCTTCTTTCCATTTCCAACTCATGTATCCTCGAGCGCAATGCACCTGTGCCATAGCCCTGACTGTCTGGATCCTCAAGAAGGGCAAGTTCTGCATTCACTACTTGCATTGTTTCTTCCTCCTTTAGCTTCTTTTGATGTGCCCAGCTTTTTGAAGCAGCCTTCATCCTTAATAAATTTCCCATAAACTGTTGATTGCGGTTCTCATTCTCACTTACCACATCTTTCCTCCAGGTTTTATGTAAGATGCATCCGAAAGCCAAGAGGAGTTAAACTTGAAGGGGATACATGGCTTAGTTAAATTACCTTTCACCTCCAGAATAATCGGGAAATGATCAGAGAGGCCACCATCTCCAACCCAATGCCTGAACGCCTGAAGTTTCTCCGACAACAAATCGCTTATTAAAAAGCGATCTAATTTCTTCCCAATCCAATCATCGCCAATCCTTTGGTTGCTCCAAGAGGGGCGCATCTTTGATGGGTTAACGTCAATAAGAGGCGATAAGGCCAATTTCTGATGAATGAAAGCAGAGAGGGGGTCCGCTCTAGCATTGACACCCCAGGATTCAGCCAGGCCCAACGAGAAATTGAAGTCTCCGCCAATAATGAGATTTGGGTGCGCCAAAAAGGACTTCGCGAAGAAAGAGTTCCAGAACTTCTCCCGCTCCAAATTAGGGCCATAGATATTCAGAAAAAGAAAAGGAATACAGAACTCGTTGGAATAGAGTTCCACCGCCAAAATGTTTTCTGCTCCCCAGGATGAAATTTCACGCGCTGCCTTCATATTAAAACCCAGAGCTGCTCCTCCTGAATGTCCAGTAGCATCCACAGCTTGAAAACTCCATCCCGGCAAAAGTTTATGCAGACATCCTATAATATCTTCTCCTTTCCCAAGCGTTTCTTGAAGGAGGAGGATGTCAGGTTTATTCTCCTTAACCAGATCCTTCAGAGCTAGTTTTTTGGGGGTACTAGCAAGACCCCTGCAATTGAAAGATAAAATAATCATTTAAAACCTTCAGGGGGTGATTGCTTTGCTCTAAGCACCCCTGGCAGGGACAACTGCTTCCCTCCAGCAATATCTATGATAGCCTTCAGCTTGGCTTTTGATAAGTCCGACTTCCTCCCTCTTAACTTCTTTGGAGCTATGGACACCTCGTCCTTTGCCAAACCGCCTGCAACTGGCTCTTTTCCTTTTCTGGTAGCTAAAGGCCTTAAATTATAATGAGATTCACGTCCTCCATCTCCAAAATGCAACGGAGCCAGACGAAGGGAAGATGTCACTGTCAATAAAACACTATCAGTGGTGTTTTCTCCCTTCTTCGAATCTGTTATAACTGATGAGAGTTTGCATGAACGATCTAATTCACCACTACACACCACATGCAAATCACTTGATAAAATAGGTGATGAGAAAAAAGGGGGGGGAGGACAGGCCTGAAATAGATCTTCCATTGCAGTAGATGCTAGGACCCCTGCTGCAGAGGGCTGATTTGAAACAATGGCACTCATTTCCGCCTCAGACTGGGATATTCCAGTGCCCTCCATATGATTCAATCCTATCCCCTGGATATTAGCCAGAGCTTCAGCCTCCTTGGACTGGATCACTTCCTTCTGAGCACTGTTCTTCATTTGATCCTTTTCCTCTGGCTTAAAACCATTTTTCCTCTGCCTTCGACGTCTACGATGACCCAAGGGGCAATCCCGAGCCAGATGTCCATATACTTTGCACCGGTGACCCCTGAACGGGAGATTTTCGTAGTCCAGGGTCTGGATGAACTCTTGACCTCGATAATTTAGTAGGATATCTCCCACCAAACCTTCTTTTGGATTTAAAATTACCATAAGGCGGGCAGCACTCCAGTCATGAGAATGTAGATAGGATTTGTCAGCCTCGAGGAACTTGCCCAGAGTATTTCCTATGGAGGAGAAAACCGAATCGGTCCAAAGGTGGATAGGAAGTCCCATTAGTTTGACCCAAACTGGAAACTCTTCAGAATTTTCTTTCTGGGCATCAAAGAGAGGCGTCCATTTCCTGAATAACACAGGCCTCTTCCCAAGGCTCCAATGCTTTGACAACACCCATTCGGCATGCTCCTTTTGCCCAAACCGGAGACAGAACCACCCTCTATCAAGAATCTTTACCTCTTCTGGTTGTCCAGGAGCTTCTTTCCATTCAGCCAGAGCCCATTTCTTAATGAAGGCCATGTTAACTTCCTTCCTCGGAATCTACCAACAAGAAGGGTTTCCGATGCTTCCAACGCCATGTCTATGTGGATATCTACTCCAAAGACACAACTGGGCCTTGCCTCTTTTTTCCTACAAATTTTGGGCTTCTTCCTCTTTCCACCCTGATCCTCCGGCTTATCTCCTCCTTCTACAGCCTCAAAAGACACAGAGCGCTTTTCAGACTGTAGGAAGCTGCCTTCGTTAGTTTCCTCAGCCCACCTGGATACCCCACCCACCGATCCTTCCGGGTAGCTTAAAATTTGTTTTTCATTTCCTGCAACTTTAGCATCTAATCCCAGCTTTTCAGGCCGAGCAGAGCTATGAAGTTGCCCTTCCCTCAGTATTTTCCCCTCAAGACTCCTGGTGATGACATCCGGTGCCTTAACTTCCACATCCACTGACCTTTCCTTGTTTCCTGACAACACTGCTTGCAACGGGAAGAAGTGTTGCAGGTTCTCCTCTGAATCTTCCAGACCCCAACATGCAAGTAGGTCCTCTGGGGACGGATCGATATCCAGGGATTCCTTTTGTAAGGAAACCATCCGCCTTCCACCTGCATCCAACGCCATCTTTGCCCGGCAGAAAAAACAAAATGCCTAGAGACTATCGCCTTCGGACCCACTGTGCCAGATTCCAGAAGCTCGATCATGGCCGCCATGAACGACCGCGCGGGAAAATTTTTGAAACCCTGCGTGCTCTCGACCCATTGCGTTTCCATATTCTCCAGGTCTTCCCCCTTGCATTAAAATAACACCAATTCCATTTCCCGAGGCATCACATTCCACAATAAAGGGTTTGTGAAGTATGATGTAGCTAATAGTGGTGCTTGGAAAATTACCTTTAAGATGTTCAAAGGCATTATTTTCTTCTGGAGTCCAAGAAAATGCATCTTTCTTTAGTAATGTTGTTAGAGGTGTTGTTATTCTCCCATAATTCTTAACAAATTTGCGATAATACCCTGTCAAGCCGAGAAATACTCGCAGATTCTTTATGGATGTGGGGATTTTCCATTGCATAATAGCTTTAATTTTTTTAGGGTCTACATTACCACCCTCATGAAATACAATATGACCCAGATATTCCACATCTTGTACTCCAGAGAAACATTTGGAGGTTTTCGCATATAATTGTTTCTCCTCCAATAGTTTGAGCACCGTGTCAACATGTTGAACATGATCCTTCCAAGACTTGTTGTAGATTAGTGTATCATCAAAAAATACTAACAAAAATTTTCTAAGGAAGGGTTTGAAAATGGAATTTATCAAACCTTGAAATGTAGTAGGTGCATTGGTAAGGCCAAAAGGCATGACAAAAAATTCATAATGAACCTCATGAGTTCTAAATGTTGTTTTCAGAATGTCTTCCATATTCATTCTAATTTGATGATATCCCAAACGAATATCCATCTTGGTGAAGTAAATTGATCCATGTAATTCATCCAATAATTCATCAATGACCAAAATGGGAAATTTATCTTCAATAGTGGGCTTGTTGAGCTCCCTATAATCTGGACACATACACCATGATCCATCCTTCTTGTGCACCAATACTAGTCAAGCAAAGAAATAAATTTGACTAGGTTTAATTATACATGCCTCTAGAATTTCTGCAACCATGCGTTCAATTTCACTCTTTTGGGCATAGGGATATCTGTAAAGCCTAATGTTTGGAGGAACAATTCATGGAATCAAATCAATAGCATGATAATGATTACGAATAAGTGGGAGGTCTTTGGGAGTCTCAAATACCCTAAAATTATTGTCCAAGACATTTTGTAGATCTAGAGAAATAGATGATTTTGATGTTTGAGACCTTAGTGAGCATAATCATGCAATTATGCCCCATTTTTCTTTCTTTAGAAGCTTCGTCATGCTATTAGAGTTGATTATCTTTCCTGGTTTCTCTGCGATACCACTTAAATCCACTTCATTTCCTTCCCAAAAAAAAATCAAGAAAAGTTCTTGAAAAATAAAAGCTATTGTACCCAAAGATTGTAACCATTGGACTCCTAGCACAACATCAACACCACCCATTGGAATGGAAATCATTGGACTATTCAATACATATTCCCCCATGGTGAGCCTGATATTATGGCACTTTCCAGAGAAATTTATAGTTCCTCCATTTTAAACCATCACTGACACTCTGGTGTTGGATATAGGAAGCAATTCAATTCCTTGGCTATCTTACGATGACTAAAACTATGGGTACTACCCAAATCAATCAACACTATTAGCTTTTTCTTCTTGATATGTCCTTCTATCTTGAGAGTTTGAAGAGTCGTAATTCATGCCAATGTATAACAAGATATTGTCGGATTCATTTCTTCTTTCTCTAGGGTTGGTTCCTGGTATATATCCTCTTCTTTTGAAGTTTCTTGTTCCTTTTCTTCCTCCTCTTCACAATCTATGTAAAATAATTTCTTCTCAGCACACTTATGGCCTTTATTGTATTTTCTACCACAACTATAACAAAGTTCTTTTTCTCTTTTTTCTTCCAATTTTCATGGTGTCAACCTTGTAGGTTATGGAAGGCTAAGAGAAACAACACTTCCATCTTTATAGTTGTAAGTGGTAGGCTTCCTTGTTGCCATAATTTTTCTTTCAATTTTTCTTGCCAACCTGAATGCCTTCTCCAATGATTCAGGTTCCTAAAGGCGAACCTCATGTTGGATGTTATCCTTTAAAGTACCTATGAAGAAATCAATCCTATACTCCTATGGAATATCATTTACCCTTATATTCAATTTTTGGAAGTCCTCAATGTCCTCCACTATTGAACCCTTTTGTTTGAGATTTAACAATTGGCTAAAGAAGGTGTTGCTCTTTGTATACTCATAATGTGCTATCATTTCCTTTGTAAAAATTGACCAAGTAACAATTATTTTACGAGAATAAAGCCATCAATACCATACAAACTGATTGGGTTCTAAATATAAAGTTACAATGCGTACTTTTTGTGTTTTTTTTTCACATTTTGGAGATCAAAATATTGCTCCATTTCTAGTATCCATGTTACCAGATCCTTTCCCCATATCGATCTTTGGAATATGGTGGGTCTTCAATCGAACATTAGAGTCTATGAAATCATGATTAACATTTCTCTTATTCTTGTCATGAGTTTCATCTAATACCTTTTTTCCATTAGGAAGCATTTCTTGTAGCAAGTCTTTCAAACCTTCCTTCAACCCTTCCATGTCTGATTTTAATCATCAAATATTCCATGTTGCCTTCCATTTTTGCTTCTATACCATTCATATTAGCTTCCAAACCTTCTATGTATTATTTTAAACCATTCTTCAAACAATCAATCTTAGCTTCTATTTAATTTTTGGTTACTCTTTGCAAAAGCAAAATTTGTTGCACTCGGCCTTGTAATTTTGATATATCATGTTGCATTTCTTCCTCTTCTTCATGCGTCATAGTATAGATTTTGGGTTTCTTACTAGGTGTTTCCATTTTCTTTCTTTGGGGCATCAATTAATGATATTTATGCTTCAATATGACCTTTGAATCATTTCAAACTAATTTTTCAAACAAAACTTATGCAAATTTTTAAAAAATACACACATTTTTCTTTCTTTGTAGGAGCTCTATATTGAATCTATTGTGTCTCTATAATTTCAAACCTCCAAGGTCTAAAATTTTGTCCTGTCATATCCCTATAAGTCTTCTTTCTAACCCCACAAGTCAGACCAAGATTGGAGTCTTCAAGAAAGAGTTATGCCCAATCTCCCACAATGACTTGATTATAGAATGGTTCAATAGAGAGAACTTGTACGAAGTGCCACGTGTCACTGTTTTGACCTTCGGCCCTGAAATTGCTACACGAAAAACTAAAGTCCATTCAATTTTAGCTAAGTTTTACAGAATTCAAATCCGATGCTTGAAACGAAAGTTATGACGATTTTCCCTAGGTCACCTATTTGAGACAAAATTATGTAGCCTTCAAAAATCCTAACTTCCTGAAATCATGTCTCCAAAAATACAGTGAACCATGATATGAAATTTTTATACGAATTGAACCAAGATTTTATCTCCACTTGATAAAAATTTCAGCTTTTGAATCCTCGTAGAAAAAAAGTTACAGAAAAAATTCCAAGATGAACTGTTTGACGAAGCGAAACCCTAGAAGAAAAAGCTCTAATACCAAATGTTATGCAACCGACTCACAAATAGATAGATAAACGACTTAAAAATTGTCCTCTTTGAGGGGGAAACCTCCTTTAAATTACATAAATTTACAGTTCTTGGATGATTCCAATGAAAAAACCTCCTTTCTATATATAAGGGTCTAAGGGGTCACAACATAATCAGAGCTGAAATAACAATAATAACGTAAGGGCAACAATAACAATAGTGGGCTTCCATGAGGCACAATAATAAAAATATGGGGACTACATGGGCACAAAAATAAAAATAAGGGGGCTACACTAACAATAACAATGAGGGAATACACTAGTGTTATAGGGACTTAACAAACAAGCATGTAAAAGTAGGTTGCTTCGACACTTAGAATTCTTAAAGGAATACTTGAACACTCGAACAATATGACCAAGAATGGCCTTGGTGGATTGAAATTAAATATGGCATGACCATAAGGAGGCTGCAAAATTTGGATGTAGGAAAAAGTTTGGAGGGTGTTTGTCACAGCGACAACACTTGGCGATTGACTAGAAGAACTCCAAATTTTCTATATAGGTATAGCTTTAAGTACAAGACCTCAGTATTTTAGGAAGTATTGATTCACCATGTAGATCAATCTAGCTTCGCCACTTATCCCAATTAAAGATATAATATATCCTATCCCTTTATTGGTTTTAAACACATTTACAAGACTTTTCATATCCAATTATTTCGATAGGAGAGAAGGATAATCAATATATTGGGCTTTTTATGTTAATATTTAAGAAATTTACCTTGTTTTTCTCTGTTGCCAGCAGGCATGTTCAGTACCTTGACATAGTCACTTCAAGGATCACAAGCATTGCTTCGTTTCCTAGGTAATTTTCTTGCTTCACCTCTCCGCACAGGAAGCCTTTCACTTCTTTCACCCTTTATTT